>CBVK0100654732.1:0-14225 GCA_900067695.1 Picea abies
GACTAACATATGCTTGAAATGTAATTTCATCCTTCGGATGAGTCCTTGAAGTATTTTTAACAAACCCCAGGAAGGAGTGGCTCGGTCCCATATGGGTCTTTCGATGTTTGTTTTACAAGTCCAAGGAAAGAAAAATCATGTTTTTTTCATATTTAGAGAGTCTGAAAAACACTTAAAGAAAACTCCAAAATGTCGTTTTTGTAAAGTACTCTGATGAGACCAAAAAATATATATAATCTATTGCTCAATAGACGTTTTATTCAAATACTTTGATGAGCATGAAAAGAAAAAGATTGCTCGACAATATTTTCATGTTTAGGGATTTGAAAAGAGATTAAAGAGGACTCCATGGGGGTTCATTTTTTGTATATCCTTCGCGATTCTGAAAAAGTGATAAAAGTATACTCAGTTGCATTCTCATAGATTTACGAGCATGAGAAAGAACAAAGACTATGCTCGATGTTTTTTACTGAATGAACATAAAAGAAAAACCACGTAAAAAACTATAAAAGGGTTGATCCATATCAAAATATCCAGTCGTCTGACCTGTATCCTGTAATAATGACACTTTGAAATTTTCATTAGGGTTAACATAGGTGATTTTTTTTTTAATTTTATGTCAAAAATGGTAAAATAGGTTAATTAAGTCAAAAACTAATTCATTTTTACCATTCCATTTGTATTTCAACAAAACTAGTGTCAAAACCCCCATTTTTACATGATCTTCAAGTAATGATTCTGGTGTGATTCATGGATGATATTTTGAGCCGTCTCCATGAGGTTGGTGTTCTCCCTTTCCCCTCTCTTTCTATAGCAATTTAATTCATTTTTTATGGTCATTTCTGAGTTTTGTGGACAAATTCTCAAAGGAGAAAGCGCCTCCAAATCTTCGTGGGCTCTCTATATCGAGAATTGCAATGATCTGGGATCGTCTTAGGGGTTAAATGAATGAAGTGTGATGATGTCCCACTATGATAAAACTGTGACCTGTGACGACCGTAAATAAAAAATAATAAATAATAAATGAACCAGGGAAGCCCACAATTTTAGATTTTCAATGAACTAACTCATCTTGAAATGTTCTTTGGATGACTTTCCATGGTTCAAGATGCTCAAATGGCAGGAAAGAGAACATGAAGAGGAAGATTATATTGTAGGAAATGATCCTAACCTAGTTATGGCACTTCGAGAGTGAATATTTCTTAAGTTCTTCAAAATGCATGGCATGAGGGCCCAATTAGTTCTATTAGAGCACTTAGTCTGAATGTGGGATGTGAATGAACAAGTTTTTCATGTTGGGGTATATACACTCACTTTGAATATTGATGAAATCTATTTCTTGACTGGTTTGTCTCATCGTGGATCTCAAGTGTCACTATCAAAAATAAGATGAAGAGGTGAGCTAATGGATTACTATGTCACACAACATTTCTTAGCTGGTACGGAGAAACATAGTGGGAAGGTTTGTATAAAGGATGTCCTCAACTTATCTTTGAGGAAAATACTCTACACCATTACTTGTGTGGAAGGGAGTGTATATCCACACGTCCTTTCATAGTCATTTTTAGTATGCCATTGAGTGCATGGAACCTCTAGTATTCAACTGGTGTGAGGGCCTCCTCAAGAATGTGAAAAAACAGTTAACAAAGTGTAGGACTGTTAAGCTAAAACAATTTGAGTATGGATAAATTTTGGTGTTCTTTTTCCTATAAAGTGTCCCAATTTTTCATCTTCAACATGTGGATTGGGGTGTTCCTACTCCACGGGATCCTCACATGAAGAGATGGGTTGACTTTATGGGACACCATGGTGGCATCCCAACTGTTACATATGGGCCTATCTTCTTCCAATGGTTGAGAGATCAGATCATTATGGTTGAGGAATATGCTTATGATGGGACCAACTTCCGTGGTGATCCAAATTTGGCACTATGTGAGGGTGAACATTAGGGAGACATTGGTAAAAAATAATTTTTCATTATATATTGTTTTTGGCATTATTATTATGAAGTTTTTATGTTATGTATCTGAGACTAAGTAAAATATATCAAAATGAAGATGTGGCACATTTCAGACCTCCAGGTTCATCTCCAATCTAGAGATGTGGAAATGCAGGTGTAGTGGTAGGTCAAGGAGTGGCATCTAAGGATCTCGAGGATATCGAACACAACCTAGAGGGACTGACTATGGATATCTTTGACATTACCATAGATTATTTTCCTTGACATTACCAACTCCATACTATTTATGTTTCAACATCTATTGTTTGACTACTCCATCGTGTAGCACGGGAAATATTTTTATATCATGAGAAGAATCCATGATATATATGTATATGAATCCATATGCTTCGATATTTCGGTATCATGACACACTTTTATGTAACTTTTTTGTGTTATAATACAAAAACTTCAACAGACTTACTTTTCTTTATGTATTTCTATTTGGATTTATAAATTACGCAAATTTATATCTAAAACATAATTGGCTAAATCATATCTTAATGTATTTAGATATCTAGGAATGTGTTGATATTCAATGTAATCAAAATTCCTTTCCAAGAGGAGAATTATAAAGTATATCAATAATAGTGTAGGACTTTTAATGGAATAGATGTTTCTTAATTGCAACACTACAAGTTGAGAGTTGAGTCTCACAATTAGATGATAGATGCCAAGTGAAATAGCATCAGTAAATAACTCAATGACCACACTATATTTCACAATGTTGTTAGTTGCACGACACAAGAAAATACCATGTAGACTTATCAACTTGTCTATGGGTGCATATATTTCCCATGCAATAGACGAGATATTTTGAGTACTATGACTAGCACCATCAACAAAGCCAATATAGGGTAGTGAGAATGTCAACATATGGAAACCAAGCACAAGTCAAGGTAAGAAGTTTGAGGGTAGAAAAAGAAACGAAAAAAAACACACTAGAATATGATACATTAAAGTACAAAGCACTCATGAAAAATATTTTAAGCATAGTACTTCTTTAGGTAAAGCCCATTTCTGGGTTCACCCAAAGGATTTCCATCATAGTCAACCAGATCGCAAGCCCTTTTCTCTAATACTCACTTATCGATATAAGTACCATGCCACATAGGCTCAAATTTACCTGCCCCCAACAAGTCATGATCTTGGTCATAAAAGAGAACCAAATTGTCTTCAGAAAAAAAAGAGGTTTAACATGTTTGTTGTATTGAGCCTTAACGCATTTATTCTGGGTTTTTATTACTAAGGAAACATCACGATGAGTCTCGTCTAATTGCATTAAATACAACAGATTATCTTCTTTGGCTCTGGTGTTGGGGAGAAGATTGATGGATAGCTTCAAAGACAGAATTTCACATTCAATCAAAACAATAGCTTCGATACCATACACTAATTGGAAAGGCGTGAAACCTATAGTAGACTTAACTGACATCCGATAGGCCCATAATTTTGAAAAAATAAGTGTATTCCAACTTGACTTATGAATCCCTACCATTCGTTGAAGCATAGTGGTTAAAAATTTGTTGATTGCTTCAACATGGCCATTGGCCCTTGGATAATAAGGGGTTGAGTTTTCATGTCATAAACCTAACTTATTGGTAAGATCAGACATCACAAAATTTTGAAAATGGGTGTGATGGTCGGTGATGATGACTTGAGGGACACCAAACCTAGTGATGATATGATTGAATATGAAAAGTGTTGTAGTTTTCCCAGTGTTATCGAATGTAGGCATCGCCTTGGCCCACTTAGTGAAATAATACACAACTATAATGATGTATCCATGCCCCCCAGCCGAGTGAGGGTTACACTTCATGAATTCAATGCCCCATTTAGAAGTTGGACCAATAGAAACTATAGGATAGAGAGGAGTAGGATGAGAGAGAATATTATAGGTTTGACAAGCATGGCATTTCTGAACTGTGAGAATGAAATCCTTGAAAAGTGAAGGCCATAAGTAACCATCTCATAGGATCTTTTGAGAAGTGGTATACCCAGACATATGACCACCACATGCTCTAGAATGACAATCATTTAGTGCTTTCTCAGATTGATCATATGCTAGATATCGTTGAAGCGCTGATACAATACCATGATGGTAATGGGTATCACCAAGAATAATATATTGACAGGATTGATACCTTATAAGATGACGATCTACATGAGATACATCAGGCCACAAAGTTTGGGTTTGGAGATAAATGATGATGTCTCCATACCATAGATTGTCTGAACTAATCAAAAAGAGAGATTCATCAGGAAAATAATCTTCTGCCACATTTTTTTGTATCAGCGGAGGGAATGTCACATATCAACTCAGCAAAGACCAAATATTTATTTGAATTGGATTTTTAAAACTCCAAATCAAATTCTTGTAGAATCACAATCCATTTGGAGTATTTCCCCCCTAGAAATTGTCGTGTAAGAATATGTTGCATAGGATTGAAAACATAAATAATTGTGGTCTTACACAATAAAATATAGTGATGAAAACTTTGGACAACTTGAAAAACTGTCAAGGTTAGTTTCTCCACATGAATGTATTTGATTTTGGTGGTTGTAAGACTCCAACTTAAATAGTAAATGACATGTTCATCTTGAGAATCATCCTCTTGGACCAGAACCATGGAAATGGTGTGATCCGAAGAAACCAAAATAGGAAGTAATCTCGACTATAATCTAGAGGATATAATAGTGGTGTGGGTTAATTCGAGTTTCAAAGTGTCAAATTATTTGTTAGTGGTGTAATCCCACACAAAATCATGACCCTTCTTAAGAAGTAGAGTGAAACCTTTCATTAGTTCAACGTAATTAGGAATGAATCGTCGTAAAAAAAATTCCTCTCCTTCCAAAATTTGGACTTGGCATAATGTAGAAGGAGGAGGCAAATTTATGATTTCTTCAACCTTCATTAGATCAAATCTATTCCCATGTGTGGAAATGATAAATCCTAGAATTTTCCCAAACTCCACACAAAAAATAAATTTATGTGGATTCAATTGGATACGGTAATATTGACACCAGAGGAAAATAGCTCGTAAGTGTGTTGGGTGATCTTGACGACTCCTAGAATGTGCCAGTAAATCATTGAGATATGGTTGTACAATATGTTTGATATCATGAAAGGCATAAGAGATAGTTCTTTTAAAATTTACACAAGCATTCTTGAGACCAAAAGAGAGTTTACGATACACAAAGGTACCCCAAGGACAAATAAAGGTAGTTTTGTGTTGATCCTTGGGAAAAATATTTATTTGATTACAACGATAAAATCTGTCCATCAGAGAGAAGATTTCACTTCTGGCACATTCATTGATGATATGGTTGACAAAAGGGATTGGATAATTATCTTTAGCGAAATCCTTATTAATATCCCTATAATCAACAAACACACATATAGTTCCTTGTTTGTTCATGACCAAAACAAGATTGGACACCCAATCATCCAATGCTACAGGGTAGACAAAACCAACTTTAATAAGTTTCTCCACTTCAAGTTTGATTATAGTGGATTTTCATGGATGAACTAGGTGAAGTTGTTGTCGAACGGGATTAGTGTTAGGGTATGTATTGATTTCATGTATAATGATATATGGGTCAATTCCAGACATTTCTTCATAACTCTAAGAAAATACATCAGGAAATTCTTGAAAAATATCCTTGTAAGTTTGAATCTCATCGGGAGAACATGAGGCACCTATGTGAACATTTTATACAATTCCAGTCTTAATCGAAATATCTAGAGGGATAGTGGGTGAAATATTTCCCAATTTTCCTTCATACAAAACATCATGTGTTGGTTCAGAAATTGGAGGGAGATTAATAACTATGGACGGATTTGAAATCCATATGTAACTCTCGATAGTCTCAGGTTCAAGGAAGAGGATAGAATGATGATGTCCATCATCCCATGGTGTGTCTTACACATACATAACTTCCATGATTGTTTCATCAGTGTGAAATATCATGTTAAATGGATCAGGAGATGTATCAAAAGGAGAGTGAGAAGAAGGATATTTTGATTGAACATCCTGATAATCCAATTCAACTAGACTTAATGGAATTTGGTTGCCATAATGATGACATTCTTCCAAGATAGGTACTATCCATGGGTCATATGACTGGGGAATTTCTCCAAAACTAGTCGAAACCATGTTAATATAAGTGATAAGAGGAGGAGGAACATCGATCGGTGGAATGGGGAAAGTTACCATTAACGATGAATATTTTAAAAGACCCACATTGACATTCTCGTAACTAGGAGGTGTTTTTGATATGAAAGGAACATGACTAGTGTGTGAATCGGAACTAAAAAAGGTGAGTTGATCTACTGTAACAAATTTACTTTGGTGAGGGAAACATACCACACGGAAAATATTAGAGACAACTTCTTTCATAGCATCAATCCAACTACGTCCAAGTAAGATGTTGTAATCGAGAGGTGCATCAAACACTTCAACTTCAACATTAACTGATTTCCCTTCTAACATAATAGATAATGCAGGAAGTACATCGTAAGGTTTAAACCTTGTACCATTAAAATATTTTAATGTGTTATGTGACTCAGTAAGGGAAGGAGAGACAATTTCTTTCCAATAGGTGACAAACATTAAGAAAGTCATAGCCCCTTCATCAGCAATTGTTCGACAAATATTCTTTGTTTCCACAATTACTTGTATTTGAAAGGCTAATTGATGAGGGAGTCATGGGATGTGATATTTCAAGTCAAATATTATCAAATTCATATCAGTAGAATCTATTCCACCAATATACTTTAATAGTTCCTTTCATCGATTAGGACAACCTTGAAGGACTTCGAGGGTCGACATCGCAGATGGTGTCTGTTCAAGATATTCTACAATACTATAGTTTTGAGTTACACATGCATGTGGGTTAAATGACAACTTACGAATGATGCCCTTAGGATGTGGATGGATGATTGTATCAGGATTAGGTCGGTCGATATGAAGAGGACCATTGGGAGGCAGAACCGATGTAGGAGTTTGATCTTCAACTTTCTCTTTAGAAGGAGAATAATCTTTGGTTCGAGTAGTGACTACAACATCATCTTTCTTGGATTCGCCAGTACACATAAGCACATAACAACTGGCAGAGGGATAAGGTTGATCATGAATGACCAGTTGGGCCTATTGTTGAAAAGGAAAAGGTTGTGACAAAATGATAGGCATAGGGGGAGTCTCAGATCCTTGGAGGAATTGAGTAACTTATGCACGTCTCAAACAATCTTTCATGTAATGGTCCTCTCCACAAATAAGGCAAGGATAATGAGGTTTTCTCTTGTATTTATCATTAGCAGGTTGAGTTTTTGGTTTATCTTGTTGTTGATTATTAGTTTTATCCTATTTATTCTTATCCTTCCCTTTATTCTTATTTTTATTTTTGTCGGTATTCGTAGACTGGACCGTATTGACCTCAGAGGTTTTACCGAGAGAGGCAGCAGGAGGAGTAGCATCTTGTACACTGGTAGTAGTAGGTTTGGGATTGGAATGAGTGGCTTGTTTTGTCTGAGTCTCTATATGAAAAGTGCCAATCACACCATCAACAACATGAGATGCTACTAGAAGCATAGGGGTAGGATTTGTAGACAGGCGAGGAGAATCGGGGATCAAGTCATACAATGTTCCTGTTTGAGAATAAACAAGATCCAAATATTGGGCAATATTGATCGCATATTCTTTAGTGACGACACCCCCCATGGAAACATAATGAGATATAGGACTAATGAGTGATTTTTTGAACCACTCATCCAATAATTGATCAGGAAGAGGAAATTTTATTAATCACCATCTCCTCCTCCACTCATGAATATGATTTGAGATGTGTGTAGAAGAGGATTGTTTAAATGAATTTAAAATTTCCATTCATGTCACATATTGTATCAACAATTTGCAATGTGTCAATAACGCCATGGCTAAGGTATTGAAGTCATTGAATAAACCTCTTGACAATTCGATGTACCATTTGGCATCCAAACCTATAAGAGTTTGTTGGAAAATACGCAGTCGTATGGAGTCATGCATCAAGAAGTTGGATGTACCCCAAAGATGAAAAGTCATGACATGATTGTTTCTAACCAAACATCAAAATTGGGAATGTTTGACGGTAATTTGGCATGTATAACTGACCAAAAAGGAGAATGTAAGAGAGGATCATTCAAAATTCTAGACAAATACGGTAAATCCAAGGTAGCTAGAAATGGAAATTGTTTGTTAACTTGAGGAAACTAATAATTTTGGGGAGGTAATCCCATAGGTATGCCAACAGGACCATAAGTTATTTGAAAATAGTTAGAGGGTCCAGTAAAATTTGGTTGAGGAGGATTTTGAGTCAAATAGACAACATTTGTTAGGGTCCTAACCTGCACATAGTTAGAACAATATATTTAGATGTAATAAAGATCGATATTAATAAGGCCTTTCAATAAAATAGAATAAGGAAGATGTAAGAAGGCCTAATAGAAGCTTCTGCTTCTAGAAGGATCTTCCTCTAGATGCTTCTTTTTAGTATAAATAAGATTCAAGGTTATGAGAACCCTAGATTGGATATTATTGTAATAGTGCTCTTCTCAACTGGAGGTTGCCCCCTTGAAGAGGCCCGTGAACATTGCTTTCAGATTCAAAGTGCTATTTATGTTGCTATTCTTATATCATTTCAGTGTTATTGTGGTGAATGTTCTAGTTATATTGCTATTATTCTGCCATTACTAGCATTTTATTTATGTTCTACATACATTTTATATATGGTATATTACAAGTGGTATCAAAGCACTTTCCTCGGCAGAAAGTGTGGATTAATTTATTTTTTTCAGGGTAGAGACGTATTCTGGCATATTTAAGCCATAGAGATCTGTTGTTACATGCATAAACCCGTAGTTGAGGGATTCATACACGCAGGAAATACAAGTGGTACTTAAGCACACATTTGTTGGCCACCCTTGTAACCCTTGTTGGTACCCCTTCGAGTGGTAGCGCATTAGACAACACCTGTGTACGGATCAACCTAGATTACTTGAATCCCTCTTTAGATAAACCAATTGACTGCTTGATTGCTATAGTGTCACTGAGAATAACACTCAGGAAGATACTCTCTAGTACCTGGGTAGTCGGGTAGTAAGGCTAAGGGTACAGTCTATCCTCCTTAGTTAGTGCCCTGAGATATTGGGCTGAGTACTATTGTTGGACCCCACACGTATATCAGAGATCTATAGCATAGGGCAAACCCTTGTCTGTAGAACCCTTGAATGCCTAACCCTAGAGGGATAGAAACATAAACAAATTAAAACAAACAAGATATATTGTCACGCAACTGTGTTTGGGTTGCCAAGTAAATACACATTTTTTTCTAGTTAAGCATTTGGGCATTCCCTCTCTGTCGTATTCTTCAAACCAGAGTATAACTCTGTAAAAAAAAAAACTCTAGAAATTGTTTCACCATTATTTGAGACCTATTCCATTGAATTCATCTCTTCGCCCTTATCACATTCATCCATATCAATTTTTCAGCCAAAATATTTTACCCCGCCCACCCCTTTTCATTTTCCTCATCCTCATGGCCCATACTCATAGCCAAGACTTGGAAGCTCGCTTCAACACCTTGCAATCTGGTCTCATTGAGACCCAACAAGAAGTGAAACAACTTAGTGACAATGTTTCCACCATCAATACAACCATGCAGTCCTCAATGGGGGAAATAAAACAAGACCTCACCACCAAACTTGAATTAGTCTTTTCGACACTCTGCACCAAACTGCATATCCCTACAGATAACCCTTCCTCTTCCTCACCTCCACATACTAAAGGTGACCATTCCTCTCATTCCCATACCTTGTAGAACCATCACTTTCAACATGACCTACGCCTTCCGCTGGTGGATGTGACCAAATTTGATGGCTCAGACCCCACTGGTTGAGTAACCCAAATGGAACATTACTTCTCTTTATACGACATTATAGATGACTTGGACAAACTCTAGTATTGTGTTCTCCATCTAGATCAAGAACGTTGGCAATGGTGGCAATGGAGAAAAACTTCTCGTCAAGGGTATATTGCTTGGACACACTTTGTGCCAAAGATTTATGAATGCTTTGACACTAACACCAACCATTTGGGTCATTTGAAAAAGATGAAACAATTAGGAATAGTGGAAGACTTTATAGCTACCTTTGAGTTCCTGGATTTTAGAACAGAGGGCATGTCTGATGCCTTTTTTCGAGAGTGTTTTATCAGCGACCTCAAGGATGAAATTCATGCACATGTCCTCATGGATCGGCCTGAGAGTTGGGTAGAGGCTACCAAAAGAGATAAAGAAGCACAACAGGTTGTATATGCTCAAAACCACAAACCCTCCTTTATCCCTTGCCCTAAACTAGTAAATCCCACTACTCCCTCTGCTCCACTAAAGATCCAAAAATTGACCAAGGCTAAAATGGTTGAACACAAACTCAAAGGCCTTTGTTATAACTATGATGAAAAATATTTCCTAGGGCACAAGTGTAAAGAACAAAATATTTTTATGGCCATCTCCAAGGAGATTTCGGAAGAAGATGACAAAACCACCTCTATGTCTGAGTCACTTGAATCCACTGACATAACCGCTCCCTCAGACCCTCCTGAAGTAGAACCAATCATTTCCCTCAATACTCTCACTAGATTCTCTGCTCCCCAAACCCTCAAGCTAATCAGTTACATCAAGAATCAGAAGGTCATCATTCTAGTTGATAGTGGAAACACCCATAATTTTATTCATTGCCTCATTTCCCAAGAAACTCATTGCTACTTCCATGCCATCAATAATTTCCAAATCATGATTGTTAATGGTGGTTCCATGAAATGTGGAGGGCATTTTGAAAATGTGTGTCTCCAAATTGGTGACTACCACCTGAAATCCCATATGTTTGCTATCAACATGGGAGGTTGTGACATTGTGCTGGGTGCAGATTGGCTAAGGACTTTGGGTCCCATTCTCATGGATTTTAACCATTCTCATGGCTAAAGACTTAACCATGCAATTCGACCAGGAGGGCCACCAATATAAGTTCCAAGGAATCATTGTTAGTTCACCTGAGATCATTAGTTCCCATCGCATGGAAAAGATGCTCAAAAAGGGTCATTCTGGTGTTATCGCCCAAGTCCATGCCATACAAGCAACAGAGACACCCTCGGTACCGCAAGACCTCCAAGCCATCCTTTCTAAACATAAATTGGTCTTTTCCACTCCCCAAGGCCTCCCTCCTTCCTGTGGTTTTCATGATCATTCCATTCCCCTTGTACCCGGAAGCCTTCCTCCCAATATCCGTTTGTATCGTCACCCCTTTTCCCAAAAAAATGAAATTGAGAAAATGGTCCAGAAACTTTTTAATGCAGGCGTTATCTGCCCTAGTGTGAACCCCTACTTGTCTCCTATGGTCATTGTCCTGAATAAATAAGGTTCTTGGAAAATGTGTCCTGACTTTCATGCCCTCAACAAACTTACCATCAAAGACAAATTCCCCATTCCTGTCATTGATGACCTCCTAGATGAATTGACTGGTGCCCAATTCTTCACTAAACTGGATCTTCGTTTTGGCTACCACCAGATATGTATGAAAGAGGAAGACATTCCCAAGACTTCCTTTAGAACTCATGAAGGCCACTATGAGTTTTTGGTCATGCCCTTTGGCATGTGTAATTCCCCCTGCACCTTTCAAAGCCTCATGAATCATGTCTTTTGTCCTTTTCTCTACCATTTTGTCTTAGTTTTCTTTGATGATATCCTCATCTATAGAAAAACCTGGATAGACCATCTTGCTCATGTGGATCGAGTTCTCCATCTACTCTCTCAGCACCAACTTTCATGTGGATCGAGTTCTCCATCTACTCTCTCAGCACCAACTTTTCCTAAAATAGTCTAAATGTACTTTTGGTGCCTCAGAAGTAGAATACTTGGGTCATCTGGTTGGAAAAGATGGAGTTAGGATGGATCCTAAAAAGATTGAAGCTATGCAAGACTGGCCTCACCCAAAGACTCTTAAGAGCTTGTGTGGATTTCTAGGCTTAACATGGTATCATCGCAAGTTTGTTAAGAATTATGGGAAGATTTCAACACTTATCACTACTCTCCTCAAAAAGAACTCTTTCACTTGGACTCTAGCCACTGCTCAAGCTTTTGAGACCTTGAATATGGCCATGTGCACAACTCCAGTCCTCACCCTTCCTAATTTCACAAAGACCTTTGTGTTGGAATGTGATGCCTTAGGGAAAGGAATTGGTGTTGTACTTATGCAAGAGGGTCAACCTTTGGCCTTTACTAGCAAGCAACTATCTGAAAGAAATCTGGGCAAATCCATCTATGAAAAGGAAATGTTGGCTATTTTGCATGTCATGGATTTGTGGCATCCTTATCTATTGGGACAACATTTCCAAATTAGGACACATCATCAAAGCCTCAAGTATTTTCTGGAACAACACATTTCCTCCCCATAACAACAAAAATGGGTGACTAAATTATTTGGATATGATTATGAGATCATTTATAAGAAATGAAAAGACAATGTGGTTGCGGATGCACTTTCCTGAAAATATGAAGATGAAGGATCCATTTTTTCTCTTTCATTCATTGTACTAGATTGGCTCCAAGCCATTCACCAGAAATGGCTACAAGATCCCAAAAGTTCACAGTTGATCAACCAATTGCAGTCCAAGGCTCCAGCTTCCCCCAGGTACTCTTGGCTCCATGATAAACTTTGATACAAAGGCCATTTGTATTTAAGTAAACAATCAAAGCTTAAATCCACGGTACTTTCTAAGCTTCATGCTACACCCACAGCAGGGCATTCCGGGTTCACAAAAACCTATGACAGGGTCAAACGTTCCTTTTTCTAGGATGGTATGAAATAGGACATTCATAATTTTGTAGTTGAATGTGATGTGTGTCAATGCAACAAGGGATAAACAGTCAAATTGTCGGGAACACTACAACCGCTCCTGATTCCACCAACTATTTGGAAGGATATCTCTATGGATTTTATTACCGGATTACCCAAATCGAGAAATAAATCCATCATCATTGTGGTTGTTGATCGCTATTCTAAGTATGCTCATTTCTGCGCCCTTCAACACCCATTTACAACATCCACGGTGGCCCAAATCTTCATGGATCAGGTCTTTAGGCTTCATGGCATGCCACACTCTATTGTTTCTGATCGCGACCCAACTTTCACAAGCAATTTTTGGCAAGAACTATTCAAGATACAAGGCACCGAATTGCATCTCAGCATAACTTATCATCCCCATACTAATGGCCAAACAGAAGTTGTCAACAAGTTCTTGGAAACATATTTGAGGTGTTTTTCCTCGAACAAGAAAAATCAGTGGGCTCAATGGTTACCCCTAGTTGAATGGTGGTACAACACTTCATATCATACAACTACACGCATGACTCCTTTTGAAGCTATATATGGACATAAGACACCTTCAGTTCTCTCATACTTACTGGGTGCCTCAAAGGTCCAGGCAGTGGACCTAACACTTACAACTTGAGAGGCTATTCTCCATACCCTTAGAGAGAATTTGGTCATGGCCCAGAATCACATGAAGCAACAAGAAGATCAAGGTAGCTATGAACATCAATTTGTAGAAGGGGATCATGTGTTTCTTTGACTGCAACCTTACAAGAAAACTTCCCTCAATGTCGAGCATTGTCAGAAGCTAGCGCCCAAATTTTATGGTCCTTATACCGTACTCAATCGTGTGGGACAATTCACCTATCAATTATCTTTGCCCAACAATTTGAAGCTACATCCTATTTTTCATGTTTCATGCTTAAAGAAGGTGATTGGAGCTAAGTGCCAACTTCAAACCAACCTTCTAGAGTTAGCTGAAGAAGGATCCATTTGGCTATAGCCAGAAGCAGCTTTGGACCAGTGTGAGTGTCGCCTACGTCAAAGAACCATTAAGGAAGTGCTAGTAGAGTGGAAAGATACAACTCTAGAAGACGCCACTTGGGAACCAACTACCATTCTGCAACAATTTCCTCATCTCAAGCCTTGAGGACAAGGTTGTTTTTAAGGGGGCGGACATGTTAGGGTCCTAACCCGCACATAGGTAGAACAATATATTCAGATGTAATAAAGGTCAATATTAATAAGTCCTTTCAATAAAATAGAATAAGGTGGGTGTAAGAAAACCTAATAGAAGCTTCCGCTTCTAGAAGGATCTTCCTCTAG
>CBVK0100654761.1:0-13794 GCA_900067695.1 Picea abies
AGACATATCTAGGGTCTTCATCAATATTGGTCCCAGACCACATACCCCAGGAGTGCACTGGGGGCCCTAGATCTTGTCTAGGGTCTTAGCCATCCTCCAGGAGAATGGCTCTCGCTGCTGCATGTAAATTTAACAGATATTTATTGGTGAAGTGATACTATTTCATTGTTATATTAACGAACATTGACTTCGTCACTATTTATTGTTATAATTGCTTATATATTGATATCAAATAGCCTTATGAAGTACTAACCCATTGAATCATAGCTTGCATATATATTGGTTTGTTGTTGCTTTGTTCTGGGCAGGTGTTCTTCATTGGACCTACACTTCATTATCGGTTGTTTAGTCGGGACTATCTGTTTTGGTGGTGACCTGTGAAGGGGGAACTTTACTTTGACTTTTAAACCTTTGCCTCTTCAAAACTCCAGGTTACCAAGGACGTCTCCCCTGGGCCTAACCTCCCTAAAGAGAAAGAACCTCCCCATCGTGGTGACATTGGGTGGGATAGGTTCCTATTACACCAGTTTGGCCTTTTACTTCATAGCCACTTGACCTAGCTACAAACTGTGCGATAACAGGACCAAATCACACAACCATCATATGAACCCTCTATCAATTTTCGAGAGCATGAGTTCATTTCTCTTTTTACCAAGAGAGTCTGGGGCATCTCGCTGGTCCATCGAGGCAACCATAGATGCACAGGCAGGTGACAAGGGTTGGGAAGAGGGCTTGATTTTTTCCACACCATCAAATTTTGTTTCCTAGATTAACGATCAAAAATTTTGTTGTGTTGAAACATGCTTTTCAAGTTGAAAAGACTTTTAGGTGCATAGGGATGCCCTTCATCCATTTACTCTGCATTCGACCATCCACCAAGCGTTTGTGCGAATATTCCTTAGAAGAGATTGTAAGTTAATTTGAGCCCTGCATCCATAATTTGAAGGCAAAACATGTTTTGGCTTGAGTTCCCAAGTCCAAGGTCCTTGCCATTTATTTTATTAGGTGGGCTATTAAAGATAATTAAAAAGGGCACACGATTTTTGAAGCAGATTTTTCTGATAATGTTTTGGGAGAAGTGACAAGAGGCAAATGGCATATGAAAGTAGAGGGGAAACATAAACAAAGAAGAAGGGAATAGAAGGAAGAAAGGGGGATAAATAAGAAGGGAGAAGAAGAGCTGGCAACAACCAAGTCAAGAAGAATCCAAATTAAAGAAAACGTTTCTCATTTCCAGTAAGTTCTTTGTAAGCCTAGCTAAGACTTAGACCAGCATGAATGTCCATTGTGATGTTTTGTTGAAGAATTTTAATCCAGAATTCTAACAACAGTGAAGGCCCTATGAGGCATTTGTGCATGTAAATCCTTTGAAAGTTAATGAAATAGACCAGTTGTTAATTGTGGTAACCTCCTTTCTATGTGTTCTTTTATTTCATTGCATGTGGCGTGGGTATGTTGAGAATAAAATAGCTACGTTGTAGCTTGCATGTGAATGTTTTTGAAGGTAATGTGGGGCTGCACCAAAAAGTAAAGGAGCAAAGCCTATGAAGAGAGTTGAGCTTGTGATCGAAGCCGCCTGCCAAAAACAAATCATTTTCCTATTTTGTGTATACTCACTTTTCTTTAATTTTGAAAATCGCAATAAGCCAAAAATAAAGGCAATCTTTTTGTTTTCTTAAACAATAAATTGACTATAGATACTAATCAAAAAGAATTTGGCTGCAAACAATCAACCACAAACAAGCTAGTAATTCTCCTTTTTTTTACCAAGAATAACTTTTGCATTAAAAAAAATGCACAAATGCCATACTTCTGGAAACTAATGGTAATTGTAAACCTGATCAGATGCACTGGTACCAAGCTCAGATTGAAGCCATTCTTTTTTACTTGTCTTCAAGAGATAAAAAGTGCTTCACGTCCTTTCTGGATTCATGATGCTGACTAGACCTCCATAATGAGCAAGAGTAAAAGCATTTGGGCAAGAAACCTGAAACATAAGCTTTTATACCATGATGAAATAATGAGCACAGGATAATGCCTAGGAAAGTAGAGTCTTCACACAACACACAAAGTAATGACAACAGATACCATGAGAAAATTATGAGCACAGGATAATGCCTGGGAAAGTAGAATCTCCACACAACATACAAAATAATAACACTATATCTATATTGGTAAAACCTCTACAAGTAGAGGAAACATCCACTCTCAATGATCAGGGCTTTATTCTTGTTTCACAGTCCATAAGTAATCATGTACATAAGAGGTCCCCATTATATAAGTGAAGGTCTTATAACCATATGGAGAGAATCTCACAACATCCTCCTAAATAAGACTTGACAAGATCCACAAGATTAGGATCTTATAACAATGTGACACAAGAATAAGGTCGTGTCTTTAACTACCCAAACAATGTCACATATTATTTCATAAGTCAATTAGGACTTAATGAACATAATATCCCAAAATCAAGATTACAAATATTAGTGATCATACTCATTATCACTAATAACCCAAACCTCACCTACATTGTAGTATCCATTAATAAGGGCATTGTACATAAGAGCATTAGGCACCATGACTCTTTTATCTCAATTCATCAAGAACTCTAAGAGCTTCAACCATGTTTCCTTCCTTGCAATATCCATCAATAACAAAAGAATAAGCAACTCAATTGACCCTTTGCCTCAGTTTCCTACAAGAGTTTCTCCGCCTATTACAATCTACCTGCCTGTAGAGTCCATGTAATATTGAACTAAACGTATATACATCAGCCTTGAGACCTCTCACTGTCATTTCATATCTCAACTTGAAAGCCTCTCCAGCCTTGAGACCTCTCACTGTCATTTCATATCTCAACTTGAAAGCCTCTCCAGCCTTGAGACCTCTCACTGTCATTTCATATCTCAACTTGAAAGCCTCTCCAATCTCCCTTTCCTTCATGTACCCATGAATAAGGTCATTGTAAATAACATTGTCAAGCATCAATCCCACATCAAACCTCTTGCAAAATCCCTTTTGGTCATTTATCTTGCCCTCCTTACACAGGGCATTGACAAGGACACCATATGTGATCAAGCCCTTCCCAGACATTGTATCTTTGATCTCAAAAGCTTCCCTAAGATCCTCATATTCCTGCAACACCCATGAATCAGTGTACCGTAATAAATAACAATAGGAACACATCCTTGTTTCTACATCTTAGCTAAAATCCCATTGACCTACTGCAACTTCCCTTCATTGCAACGCAATATAATCATCACACTATAACTATATAAACATCAAAAACAATTCCACTCCCTGTCATGCTAGAATACATTCTCTACCCTGTGTTTCTCCAGTTCTTTTTTCAATAGTGCTTATACTCACCTTGAAATTTTCTCGAGCATCCTATCAAAAATATCAACAGCCTCCAAAACCATTCCAGACTCCACAGAGCCCTGAAGCAAAGCTTTCAATACTACAACAGAGGACTTGCAGTCTTTCCTGCATTCCTGACTCAGAGCATCCACTGCTTTATTAACATGATACTGCGAGCTATTTTTGTTTTTTGGGTCTGATTAAACTATGCATACTATTGAGAGTTCTAAACATGTTTGCATTTGCTAACATGGGGAGGAGAATGCAGAAGGAATTGAGGTTATGAGCACAACCCCAGTTGTTTTTCTGCCCATAAATAATCCAACAGATATGGCATCAATGCCTACCTCATTCTTGACCAAAATTCAATTTAATCGCTTCAGGTTAAGGTTGTCAGCAATTCCTGAGGTTCTGAGAAGGAAATACCATATTGGTTTTGTGAGAATCTTACATGCTTTCTCTGTAAATTTGTCATCTGGTCTCCATGAATGTTTTATAGTATACCACAACATTGACCGTTAGGACAATTACCAGGGTAAATACTATACCCAAAACTCCTTGCAACAACTAATAATATCATGGTTCCTGGAGAGAGGATAAGACCAAGACATGTAATGCCTACTAATTGCTATACAGGAAGTACTTTGTTAATGTAATCTAATTTAGCTAGTGTGCTAATTTCTTTGATTAACTCTTTGGGTATACAATTTAACCACATGCCACCAAAGAATGCATCTCCTGGAGGAATTTTGTCAGCCACAAAAATCTACTTATAATAAGATCCACTAAGACGCCACTAGAAAATTGATGTAAATTAGACCCACATGCCACAACATTTAAAAAGGAGAATAGAGAAAACCCTACGGAATGCCCCAAGTTCTGATTCATGAAATAACAAAATAGAGTTATGATTCATGAATAACAAAAATAAAAAAAATTCCTTACCACGAAATCTGGGCAGAAACTATAAAAATTCATTTTGAATCTTGATTTATGATACAATGCGAAATTTTTATCCCTAAAGATTGTCCTAAATTTCGAGGGTGAGAAATTCTCCACAGATGACTGTCACAAATCTGATGACAAAAGATATGCCATAGAAGACTCACAAATCCAGTGCAAATGCAGCAAAACATGTTGAAAATTTCAGGGTGAATGCAGCAAACTCATCAAAATTTTCAGGTAGTGAAGCAAACTTGTTGGAAATTTTAGGGCAAGTGCAGCAAACTTTCCAAAATATTTAGGGTGAATGCAGATTGCAATGATGGAAAGTTGAAGGCAAACACTTGTTTGTGTTTCCCTTTTCTATAAATGTATTAGCTATATAATATTTGATTTGAATCCTAACTATACTTTATGGGCTAAAGTTCAAAAATATCAAAATGTAAAAAATTTGCCCAGACAAAGTTTTGACAATGTATGGTGATAACAGAGATATAAAACCAAATGTTCCGTTTGTCATCTAGAGCACACTCCCAATTTTACGATGGCCGGGATGAAAGAAAGGCACGAATGAACAAACAGGTCAATTGATTATTGGACTGAATACAAGATTACAACAATAAGATAATAATAAGATAGTAATTGTTCTTATATATTGTCTATTACATACAATCCCTGAAGAGATTTTGTGCCCTACAAATAGCTTACATTCCTAATTTAAACCTGTGTCTATTATAATCTCCAAATGTGGATGAAACATTGACTAGTTAATGAACCTCCGGACAGGGTGCCACACTTGTGATCTTAGCCTCACATGGAGGCATACCAGGCATATCAAATATGTATAAATGTGCAGTGTGCACAAAGTTAGTAGATACAAGAGAAGGGAACTTGAAGAGGTCAGGGACAAGATGACAGAAGAAGTGTCAGCAAGAAAGCAATGGAAAAACACTACAAGAAATGTCATTTATGTTTGTTTGGTTATAAACATATATGTTTCGTGCATATATGCTCTATGCATGCATTTAAGAGGCTTGAGACCATGAAACCCAATGGGAAAACCCAAACCTGAAACCTCTACTAAATGACTAGGATGAAATGGCATGACCATCATAAGAATTTGGTTATCAATTTTTAGAATGAAACATAAGTATCAGATGACTGCAAACTAGGCCACTTGATGTTCTGTCCATTTGTTTGACAAGTCAAGATGAACCTACAGAAGTTGTAAAAAGGTTGCTATAAGACATTGGCTACAATAAAACAAGATATGTTGTTTATAAGTCAAATGCCTGAATAGCTAGAGCCTGTATGTGGTTTTGTATAGACATGTAGATAGATAAATCATAAAAGGCATGAGTGGAAGCATATGCAAAGGGTACCCATCCTAACTTAAGATTTCTTTTGTAGTATGATAGTTGTTCTATTATGGAGAGCCAGTGGTCTCTCTCAAACCTCAAGACATATACCTGTTGCAAAAGCCACACAAAAATAGAACAATATTAATGATTTTCTTTTCAAATAGCCCTGCTTAAAGTTACATAATTACATTTACTGCAAGCATGCTGACACCCAAAGCACAATAGATCAGCTTGAATTCGGGATACTAGATATACTTCCTTTTTTTTATTCGACAAATACAGCCCATAACTTCTTTGTACTTGACATAAAAATGCAGCAAATCAGTCATTCCCCTAAGAAGAAAAATCCATTTTGGATATTTTCTCGCTCATGTTGAATGCCTAAGGGTTAAAAAATTCTTAAATCAAGCCAAGATCATGAATGGCTTATGTCAAACTGTGCAGTCACTATAATGAGCCATCAAAAGGACATAAAATAAATTAAACAACCAAATCAAAATTGGCTCAACATCACAACCGTTTGTGTATCTGTAGAGTGCCTACAGCTACTGACATCCTTGACTTTGGTTAATAAATTCTAACCTAGTCAAAAAACACAAATTATTATATGATCTTATCGCCAGCAATGGAAAATATGTGATCAAGCTTTGCTCGTGAAATCTATGCCTTCAGAGTTCCTTATTTGTTTATCCAAAGATACAAAATTGTAATAGTTTCAAATTTCTAATCAAATTTTGATTGAATTCTGATTAAATTCAACTCTCAATTCTGATTCTAAGAAAAGATGCCGCGTAGACCAGGTAGATCTCAAATGATGTTAAAAGAATCACATGATGTGACATAGTTATTAGTATTTACTCTCGCTTATCCTGTGACTCCAGTTCCTTGGCTTGTGCAGTTTCTTGTGATTCCTGTTCCTTCATTTCTGCTGCTATTTCCTCATCCATGGCCCTCTCAGCTCTGAGTACAGGCTCGTAGTAATCTGAATGAAGGTCCATGCATTCTTTGAGCAATGACGTGACTTTGTAGCATTTCTCAACAACGTCTTCTTTATTTGCCTCTGCTTGTTCAACGCAGTTCTCCCAGGCAATGAACTGATCCCGGCACCCCCCACTCTTCATGAATAAGCAAAACCCACACTCCCCCTCCTCCTCCTCCTCCTCCTCCTCTTCTCCTTGTTCTCCTTCATTAGGGTTTTGATCTGTTTCATGTCTACCCTCTGGCATAATGCCCTCTTCTCCTTCATTAGGATTTTGATCTGGTTCATGCCTGCCCTCTGTCATAGTGCCGCCTTCACCTTCATTTGCGTTTTGATCTGTTTCGTGGCTGCCCTCTGTCAAAATGCCCTCTTTTCCTTCATTTGGACTTTGATTTGCTTCATAGCTGCCCTCCGTCATAGTGCCAGCCTTGGGGTTTTGATCCGTTTCTTCAGGGTTTCTGCCCTTCGTTTCTACCGAGGACGTTTCATCTTTTTTATCCATTTTGGATTCAGTTTCAGCTTGAATATTTACTGATTCTGAATCCGAAGTACTAGGGTTTTGTATACTTGATGTTGCTGGAGCCGCCATGATGATAATAACTATAAAGAAGCCGAAACAAAAATAATGGGAGGATGGGGATCAGTGTTACCTCATATGTTACGCGGCCGCAATCAAGCGAAGCTTCGTTGATGGATTCACAACAACACTAATAGGAAAACAAATACGATTTGTTTGAAAAATGCTACACCCATCACACAGAGAGGACACAACTGCAAAACCCTCGTGGGTTGGCTTTTAAACCCTAAGCCTCCTGGACATATGAGTTAAAACCTAAACGTATGAATCTAGTATGTCTTCAGGGAGCATAACTCTGAAGCTGACTCAGTGGCAAACAAGGCAAATGATGTACCGCGAAACTGTATTTTACTCTGGAAAGGAGATGAACCTGAAACTTACAGCCTTTCTTTGGCTCCCTGATCCTCAGAAGCAGAATGAAGATGGGAAGAAAATCCTCAGCACCAAATATTTCACTCCTATTGGTGATAGCTCCTTCTCTGATCAGCCTAAAAGTGTGGATACAGAGCAATCTGGCCCCTCCCGAATGGTGTCAACGCTATGACTATAGACAGTAGTTACAATGTGTAATAATTGGTTTAATTGGTCAATCAGTGTTCATCATACCCTCATCTCTACAAATGCTTAAAAGTCTGCAGTTTTGGATAAAAGGCAGCATGTTCCTGGCAATCATCTCCTTCATCCATGTTAGCCTCTGGATGTAGTGGAAAAACAACTTTGTATAGATGTTCCAGCAAGGCTGATAGAAAAAGCCAAGTCTGGATCACATACAAATGAGTAACAGCTCCTGCTTTCACCGGTGCATTTGTAATCTCTGTTGAGGCCTTACTCGAATCTGCTTGAAGATGACCTCGTCGTGATAGAGTCGTTGTCTACCTTCGAAGGTTAGTGGGTGGAATTTGAAAATCGGTGTTGAAAATACATGGAGTGGACTTGTAGGTTGGTATAAAGTAGAAAACTGTTGATTGATTGAGGCTGTCATGTTCCTTAGATTCTCCCATAAATATTATGGAAAAATATTTTAATCAGATCATTAAACATGTGTTATAGGTTTTTGCAGCGAGAAAAGCAACAACGTTATTATGGAAAAATATTTTAATCATATCATTAAACATGTGTTATAGGTCTTTGCATGGAGAAAAGCAACAACGTTATGAATATGTGATATATTTAATATTAATAAATTAAAATTAAATCAAAATTAAAAATTGGTATAAATAAATCTAATTTATTATAATAATTATAGTATATATTTAATAATAAATATTAAATGTTTTTGGATGGGGTGTTAATGTAGAGAGAACCTATTAATATGGAGCTAGATAGACTAGCTCAAACAGATGTGGAAAAAATGGAGGTTGCAAGGGGGTACGACACCCCAATCTCATTACTTAAGATGATGTTGAGAATGAGCCTAGTTGTTTAACAGTATAGTGATACAACGTTTTGAGTTATGATCTTGAAGTGTGTAATAAAGAAGGTTAGTACATAAATGTAGAAGGATTATCATGTGTTGATGAGGAGCAGTTTGGGTGTTCCTGAAATGATGAGAAAGCAGGAAGAGGGTGGTCTATTTCCTCCTATGATTTGGTCTGAGGCACTAATTAGTTCAGAGGCTTTCTAGAGCACAAAATGGCTCTATCGGGATAGGAGGCCATGTCTCGTAGGAGGGTAATCTTCAGGGAATCCTTCATGTTTTGCCCTCTCTTCGGGTTGGTTACCTCGTGTTCGGTCTCTGGTTTATTTCCGTTGCGTCTCTGGTCTTTTGTTTCATTACCAGGAGGAGGGATCGATAATTATGGTCAAAAATAGGAGGGCTCAAAGGGATTTCCCCTTTTGGCTCGTCACACTATTGAATTTCTCGTGGTTATTTGGGGAGTGGTTGTGGTTCAACCTTGGTCTTTGTTCGTGTCTTTTCCTGGAGATTATGATGCGTAGAGGTTTTGGTAGGGATGAAATGCACAAAGAAATAAGGATGGGGGGGATGGCAAGGCTTCGTCCTCCCATCCACGGGCTTCCACAACCACAACAAAGAGCGACGCATGGGAAGCAAAACATTGTTTTGTTGAGAATTGCTCAGAGGTGGCGAAACAAGAAGTGGAGGCACTGGAGGTAGTGCTAAAAGTGTCAAATGACACCTGATGACAAAATCATGGAGGGAATTCAAGGATGGGTAAAATGTTTCTTATTATTTATAAACAACTTTTCTAATAAATAAAATAAAATAAATATTATTAAAAAAGATAAAACACGATTTTAAAAACCTATACCAATAACTACATCAAATGTTATTATTATTAGTCTGTGCCCTTCGGGCTTAGGGATTATCAATAATCGAATTTCAATTTTCTTATTAACTTGGCACAAAAACCAATGAGTTATGATTGTGTTAACCAAAGTTTTTCAAAAATCATACAATTTAGGTTGTAATTTAACCTATTTTTCACTTGGACCTCTTATTTGGCCTCTTCTCGAGGCACAAGGAGAAGATATATTAGTCTATCTTGGTTGAAAGCATACATCTGCGTCCTTATTTTTCCCCAAACGAATTAATGCTAGAAATGAGTCTAGCATTACTTCTTAACATTAAATGTTTGCTCCAATGCATAGTCCATAGTGCATAGAGAATTTCCTATTGACCTGATCCGTTGCCACCTACACCACCATGCAAACCTGCCTACATGAGCCTGCTCATACCTCTTGGTTACCTGCTCAATCTCATACCTCTTCTTTACCTACTCAACCATATACACACAACACACACAATGTCCTCTCCAATTTGCCCATGAAATCTTTATGCAAACTCGCCAAAATCTCGGCCAACCCAACCGCAGCATGCGACAATAGTTTGGGAGTGACGAAGAACCACATGATCAAACAAAGAGAATTAGAAGCTTGACGTCCAATGCTATGAAGATCGGTTCCATAGCAAAGAACCACTCTCTGTAAGTTCAAAATATTATAGTATGTTTAGACGAAGTAAGTAATATTTTGCATAATTGATTGCTCAAATGAACTTTGGTGTTTGATTCGGGAAATGAGTGAATTTCACAAATAAGGCAAGCTCGGGAGAAAGGCTTCCCATATTGCAGTTGGGACTATGATATATTTCGCGTCAAATATGTTAATGTTTTACTTGTACATCTAGCAGCTACGATTCTTCTTTGTTGTTATAATCATTTAGCACATTAGTTACATAAATAAGATCACTAAAAGAGAGGCAATCACAGAAACAATAGAGACACACAGATTATCCTGGGAAACCCTCATGGGGAAGAAAACCCAGCAAAAACTTCCTCAATATAGATAGACCAAAAACAAGGTAGAAGATCCTCCTCTACTCCTTCACTAGGAAAGAGTAGTGCACTACTTATCCAAAAGATACCAAGACATAGACCAAGAACCCTCCTTGATGTCACCCCTAGTTGCAACAGCTTCTCCTCCAAGACTTGCACACTTTTTCCTCTTGTTGCATAGCTTATGAGTAAGTGAACAAATGAGGCATTGGCCTCCCTTATAAATAGTGATTTGGCCAGCCTAAAATTAGGTGTAGGTCAACCTGTCACTTTTCCCACTTAATTTACATTTAATTATCAAGGCAAAAAGGGCCGACTTTTACAAAGGCACAATAGGGCCTAATAAATATAATATAATAATATTATTCAACATTCCCTCTTAGGTAGAATATTCTTCGAAGTTATAATATTTCGATACTCTCCCTTAACAAGAAGGGTATTCTACTGACAACATTAATAACAACTGACTTGACTCAATACATCATCAAGAGGAGGAGACGTCGTTATTAACATCTGGAACAATGTTTGTCATATCTATAGGTCATTGGAAGTTTTTCTCATCATCAACATCAGTAGAAACTGAACATCATCATCATCTGCAGCGCGGAGCTGGAGTAACATCATCATCATCAACAACATGAAGTTAGAACATCAACATCATCAACAACATGAAGCTAGAACATCAACATCAACAACACAAAGCTGGAACATCAATATCAACAGCACAAAGTTGGAACAACAACATCAACAACACGAAGCTAGAACATCAACATCGATAGCACGAAGCTGGAATAAGAACATCAATGGCAACAAAATGTGACGGGAGCATCAACAACAACAATAACAACAACTGTGGGCACTTCGACAGACCGTCCATTCGGACGTTACGGGATCTATCCAGGAATAATAAAATCCCCTGGGATATAAATCCTAACTGTGTTGCCACACCACTGACAACAACAAGTATATAACTACATAGGCACTCCGACAGATTGTCCACTTGGATCTCACGGGATCTATCCAGGGATGATCAATCCCCTAAGATATAAATCCTAATTGAGTTGTCCTGCTAGTGGTCAAGATACCATAGTATCATTAGCATCACTCCCCCTTTCGAGGGAAGTCCTTTCAGACTACACCAAGTTTGTCTCGAAAGTACTCAAACTTCACACGAGACAGAGGCTTAGTCAACACATCTACTACATGCTCATCTATGCCAGCATATTGGAGCTTCGCATCTCCCTTCCGTACCATGTCACGAATGTAGTGGTACCGGATCTCAATGTGCTTCATTTTATCCTGGAACACTGGGTTCTCTGTCATCTTTATTCAACTCTGGTTATCACAAAAGATCACGGTAGCATCCATCTCTAGGTCAAATAGACTTTTCAACAACTTCTGAAGCCATATGGCTTCACAACTGGCGGAGCATGCTGCAATGTACTCTGCTTCTATCGTACAAAGAGAAATATTGGATTGCTTCCCGCTTTTCCACGAAGTCATGGCTGACCCCAAACTGAAACAATATCCTGAAGTGTTTTTTCTATCTGAAGCACTTCTAGACTAATCTGAATAAGTATAGCCATACAATCTGAAGTCACAATCTCTAGTATAATAGAGGCCATAGTTCAACATACCCTTAAGGTATCTCATCACATGCTTTGCAGCTACAAGGTGAACACGTTTGGGCTCCACCAGATACTGACTCGTGGTATTCACAACAAAGCATATATATGGTCTGATGTTCGTCAGATACATCAACAAACCAATCATTTGTTTGTATAGGGTAACATCAACTATTTCTTACAAAATATTAGCCAATAACATCATATTCGTCTCCATAGGAGTGGGCATGGCTCTACAGTCCATCATGTTGAATCTCTTTAGAATTTCCATAACATACTTTCCTTGATTAAGGAAAATCTCTTATGGGCGTTATCGTACTTCAAGCCCTAAGAAATAATGCATCAAGCCTAGGTTCTTCGTTTCAAATTCGGCGACAAGCTTCTTCTTACAATCTGTGATGATCTTTTCTTCATCTGTCAACAATAAGTCATTCACATATAGCAGCAATATAACTGGTCCATCATTCTTAATCTTGAAGTAAAGGTTGGGATCATCTTTACTCTTGGTAAAGCCCAAGCTCATAAAAAAACTATCAATCATGCCATACCAAGCCCTTGGAGAGTGCTTCAACTTGGAGACATGAGTCTTCCTGTCATGTACTTCAAAACCAAATTTTCACATCACATTGCACCAACCTGGTACACTTGCTTAGTTGCAACTCAATATGCATAATCATGTGTTGGTTTTATGTGCTTTCTACAAAGCACTATCTGTCTCACTGCCTGAGAGTATGTCCCCTATTCTCTCTGCGACTTGTTCCTTCTAAAACACCTGCAGTTGCTTTTTCTGAAACTGAGAATGACTGCTTCATTCTCAATGTAGTTGTTGAACTCTGAGAGTAGCTCCTCTACTCCACCACGATGAAAAATTCATTTGCTCCCTCTGAATCTCATACTGCATCGACTTATTTTAATGGATCATGGTTGTTCTATATATACTTTTTCTTATTACTGGAGGGAGTGTCTCATCATAATATTCTCCCTCTTACTGGGAGAATCCTCTGGACACAAATTAGGATTTTTACATCTTTATATCCTCATATGCAACATGCTTGATCTATTAGAATTTGAAGTCACCACTGACTTCCCTTCTAGTCTCAAGGAAAAATCAATATCCCAGTCCTTCTGACTGGCTTCCTCCTCTGTCACTGAAATAAGGGAATTTTCCCAGGAGATTTCACATCTCCTAGAAGTCTCTTAAGCTATGATCTAGTCTTCTCAACTCATGGCATTTGTTTGTCCATCCTAGAAGACATATCAGTTTCCCAATTGATCCTCTTTGAGAACAGGCTCACTTTGGGTCTCCATGCTCCCTTTGAAGCTTGACTCCCACTAAGTCTATATAATCTTCGGAGCCATATACTCCCTTTGATATGGCACATCAATGCTATATGGCTTTGCGTCCTGCAAAGTGTAATGGGACCATGTTGGTCTCTTCCCGGTTAGTGCATTGATTCTAGGTAGGCCATTCTATACAATGTCCCCATTTTGGGACATTATAACATTACAACATTTCAGAGTGTTATGCCTACATGAGTAGCCAGATAGGGGTGACAGAGAGTTCGGGAGATATTGAGGGGTTTATTTGGGCCTGACTTACATCGATCATCATCATGATCCATTCTACACAGTTGGGCTTTGGTTTCGTTGCATT
>CBVK0100654762.1:0-20041 GCA_900067695.1 Picea abies
CCGTAATTTTGAGTTATTATGGGTCATATCTTAATTAAATTCACTAAGAAGGTCATAATGGGCATATTACTTGGAGAAACCTCTTAGTGTAATAGCTCATCGGAATCGGGAGGAAGAGCACTACAGGATAAGATGATGAGAAGTGACTTTCAGTGAGCGGAGAAGCCATAAGGATGGATAAATCACTTTTTAGAGGTAAAATGGTTAATTAATTAATTAATTAAGTGATTTAATCAAGGAATAATAAAATAAAGTAAAAGTCACTTGGAGGGAAAAGCTCAACAATGAATTAGGGTTTCGGGAAGCTATAAAGGAAGGGTAAAGCAACCTAATTCATTATGCATTGTTATGATTTGATGTTGAGAGTTCCTAGAGGAGGAGGAGAGCCGACCTTACTGTTTTGTGGGTTTCTGGAGGAAACCACCACCATTGATCGGTTTCGGTGATGAGAGACACACCCTAGCCCATCGGAGATACCATCCAGGTATTTCATCGTACTTTTCAAGAGTATCCATTGCAGAGTGTGCAGCTTAGCCAGTGAGGGCGCAAGTCAGTTTGAGGGTTTGGAGAGCTGCACGAGATCCGTATCCAGATTGCAGTTTCCTTCCAACCCATTTGAGATCCAGCCAGGGCGCTTCTATTGAGCCATCTATCATCAAATTCTGACGGTGGAATCTTGTAGATCGACTCATTCAACCATTTAGGGCGCAGCTCTTATGGACATACATTTGGTGTTGCATGCAGAGTTTTAGAGCAAATCCGGATAAATCTTTCCGACCCATTTCCTTATTTGGAGAGATGATCGTTTTGAGCCATATAGCAGCAAATTTCGTTGGTGGAATCCTTTGGGGTGCATTCGGTGCTCTAGGAGGTGCGCAAACCCCCAGGGGTCCAGATCCAGTGCCTTAGAGACCAGATTCGAGATCTGGCTTTCACTCATTTCAGTCTAGAGGCTAGGGCGCTTCTTTTGGAGCATTTTTCAGCGTATTCCAATGGTCTGAACTTCCAGACGAGTTTCCCAGCTGGTAGCGGTTACTATACTTCGTCGGAATCACATATTTTCGTCGATCTATCCGTGCATGCATCAGATCTGCTATCATCTCCTGATCACAGGTAATTTTATGTTATTTGATTGCATTCCAGTGTTAATCCATGAGATATGGCTGACGTTTATATTCTATATTTCCAGTAGGATATTGTATTTCCATGCTCGAACCATATAATACATGATATTGGGCAGTTAATGTTTTTTACTTCTGCATGCATCCTTTATATGTTGTTTAAACCATAAATATGCAACATGCACCTGCAATAACCAACATGCACATGCAATAACCCACATGCACATGCAATAACCATCATGATCTCAAACATACAACTGAAACGTATCCAGAAACCTCCAGTGTATTAGATCTGCAAGACAGAATAATAGATTAGTAACAAATATCTTGATCAGCGGGATCAAGGATATTTCATTCTGGCTCTACTAACTCTTCCTGATGATCTGAAGAGTGATCAACTATACTAGAGGGATTTTTTTTGTTATCTTTGGACCCTTCTGCTCCTCATATTCTGTCTTCATATGAGATGTTGTTTATCTAGCAAAAGTAGTTTTTTCTTCTTCGGTACATGGATGTATACTATTTTGTATACAACTTGGAAAGTCTGCTCCATGTCTCATCTAATATGTTGCCTCCTGCAACCATCATTATAACTCCCTCAGGATTATCACCTGTGACCTACCTGTAACAAGAACAACAGAGGAGAAACAATAGACAAGAATAATACTCTTTATAATAATAATAAAAACAATAGTGAGAACTATCGTCACAGTAGCTCCTTCAGAGCTATCACTTGTGACTTGCCCGAAACAAGGGTAAAAAGTAATAAATACAATAATAAGGAATGAGAGAAACACTCTTCTAGTGTTGTGATCAATCATTCCTCCATGGTAACTTGGAAACAAAACAAGAAGTTTCTCCTAGAGGAGATGTTAGTTATATCTAGTAAATGATTACAATAAGCATTTATCTCAATAGTGCTCACATGCTACCAAGTATTCAATAATAAAACTTTTCAAAGATTGCTATCACAACTATAGTGTTTAGCAGTTATCAAACTTGATATGTGTAAATTTGAATCTTATCAATTTAATCAATCAAACCTAGAACCTGGAGTCTTGTCCTCAAGAATGAGTCTGTTGCTTTTCTTCTGAGTCTCCTTCACTCAAGATGACAAGTATTTCCTTCAATCTATCCTATGTACTAAGATAATATGCTTTCTTGACAAAAAAGTAGGTTAGAGAATAAAATCTATAATCTCAACTTTAATCAATCTAATACTTTGACTTTAATTTTGACCAATGATTAGTATGATAGTCATAACTTCAACAGATCAAAATACAACCTAGATGTTCATAAGATCACAATAATTCCATAACAAATAGAGGCATACCAAATTAATCAAACCTGGGGTGCATTGTTCCTCTGAATGTGTTGGATCTGAGATCCTTCTTGATCTACGATTGTTGTTTAGACAAAAGATCCTTTCTCCTACAAATACCCTTTAGAATAATTATACAATTTGAACATGTGTAAGTAAATACGTTCGACAGTATCGACAGGTAGTGGCACCATCCGACAGTAGCGACAAGCAATAACTAACCTTTAAAACTTCAAAGGTGCTTCAACTTGTAACTTAAAGTTAGCTGGAGATTTTCTAGGGTAAGGTGCACTAGGACAATAAAAATCAATCCCAACACTTCACAAGAACTTTCACTGCAACTGGTATTGCAGTTTGTGTTGGCACTACAACTACAACTAGTGTTGACACTACAACTGCAACTGATACTTCAACCGCAACTGCAACTGCAACTTACGGTTTTATGAGGAAACCCTAATTTTTCAAACTTCAAATTTTAGAATTTTGATCCAAGGACTAGATGTGCCCTCCTAGGGCGAGTTCCTAGATGTGGTTACTTCCCCCAACGTCCTCCTTAAACAAGGAAAGCGTCACACTTAGGGTTTATGCATAAACCTTAATTCTGCAGCAGCTACAATACTAAAAACTGGATTTTGGAGAGGGTGCGTTAAGGCTAGTCACTTATTATAAACTGTGAGTTGGTCTCTTTCAGGCCTACTCTGATACCATGTTAATGTTTTACTTATACAACTAGCAGTTACGATTCTTCTTTATTATTAAAATCATTTAGCACATTAGCTGCATAAATAAGATCATTGAAAGATATGCAATCACAGAAACAATAGAGACACATAGATAATCCTGGGAAACCCTCATGGGGAAGAAAACCCAGCAAAAACTTCCTCAATATAGATAGACCAAAAACAAGGTAGGAGATCCTCCTCTACTCCTTCACTATGAAAGAGTAGCACACTACTTATCCAAGAGATACTAAGGCATAGACCAAGAACCTTCCTTGACGTCACCCCCAGTTGCAGTAGCTTCTCCTCCAAGACTTGCACACTTTTTCGTGTTGTTGCAGAGCTTATGAGTGAGTGAACAAATGAGGCGCTGGCCTCCCTTATAAATAGTGGTCTCGCCAGCCTAAAATTAGGTCTAGGCCAACCTGTCACTTTTCCCACTTAATTTACATTTAATTGTCAAGGCAGAATAGGGCCTAATAAATATAATATAATAATATTATTCAACATTCCCTATTAGGTAGAATATTCTTCGAAGTTACAATATTTCAACAGAATATTGGCCTCCTATTTCGCTTTTAGTGTTCCTAGGTGGCGCCCTCTGACTCTCGCAGTGCTATAGTCGGTGGTGGGACCCAATATTACTACTCCCGTGCTGTGAATTCTAGTGTTGGCTTCGACTTCTAAGGTTCACTTGGAGGTTCATCCAGTGCACTACAAGAGGCTTGGTGGCCCAGGTGGATGAATCTCTTTTGGAGTTGAGCTAAAAAGCATTATGAAACCTTGGGTTTTCTCATTGGCCAAGCCAAAAGCATTGGAAGGCCTCAGTTCTCTATCTGGGAAATATGGACTGTGTGCTTCCATAAACTTGGGTGCATCAAAGCGTCCATACTCTTCTACCAAGAACATGAATTCCAATTGTGGTTGGACGTGCAAAAGCAACCAACGCTCGTTGGGTGCTTCCCTGGTCTCTCCTGTGTCCCACATTGCATAATCCTTGTAGAATCTCAGTTGGCTTCATACAAATCATGCGAGTTATAGATGAAATGGCGGGGGTAGTTTTGCAACACTCATCATTAAGGTAGATGACCCGAATAATCTCTAGACTCACCACCTCTATCCACCGGGCGCACGACCAATCTTGATGGATAGCTTGAGAAGATACCCTAATTCCTGTTATTATTATGGGGCAGTTCAAAGGTATTTATTTAGAGGAATAACTAGAAAGAGAATTATAATTACTGTGATGGGATTGGTGTAGTTCAGGAGTAATTATGGAGAGGATATATGAAGGTGTTAAGAAGGGAAATAACACCCAACGTTAAGTTGAGTGTGAGTACCTTTAATGTGAGATTGACCCAATATCCAATTTGTTTCATTATCCAGTGTAATGGGTTTAACATCATGACCCAAGCTCGATGGCCACCACCACCCCAACCCAAGACCAATGGCCATCATCCTAATCTCTCCTTCCACTCATTAAACAAATCGGATCTAGGTATGTCAGATCACCATGCAACTTATCCTTACACTCACTAGACAATGCCACTAAATCAAGACGTACCATCGACACCTCGACCCTTCCTTACACTCACTAGAGAAATCTACTGAACCAAGACCTCTGGCCAATATCTCGACCCCTTGTAACCGTGACATGTATCTCTTGTTGTACTTCTAGAATTGATTGTGTTGAGACGACGATTGGAGTGGATACACTTAATGTTTGGGAAATTGCGACTTGTTTCTCCAAAGGTAGTTCAACTGTGGTACTCATGTCTTGAGATACAGGTCTTCATTCATTATGAGGCTTAGTTTGAAGAGGACCATGGCTTCCACATCCTTTCTTTACCGAGTAACCAAGTACAACTATTCCCACCTATATATATAGAAAAACTCCTGGTTTGCATTTCCAGTAATAGGGAGTTGGTTCAACATCCCAACCTTCTAAACAAAAATAAAGAATAAGAATACAGAGATAGGTGGTGTGAATCGAATGAAGTGCATGTGGTTGACACCCTCACAGAAGAGAAATCTTAAGTTTATGTTTCATATTCTAGAGAAGCAAGTAGTTGTTTGGCCACCAAGAGCAGGGGTTGAACTAGTATCACCACCACCCTAATTCACCAACGCCTTTATGGACGATGGGCGGAGGATCAAACCTAGGTAGGTAATAGCATTTATTAAATGGGTAATCGTTCTTTAATTATCTTTCCCATGATGACAATGGTATAAACCCTGTATAGACAAAATCCTCAAACTTTTACACAGTTATCAAGACAACAATGCAATGGAGGGTCCTCGATATCAATTCCTTCCCATCTTACCAATCTCTATGCGTCTTGTCTTTAGTCTTAATATTGGGTGGTGGCGTAGTCCCACTGTCGTGTATCAGTGAGTCAGATGGGTGGATAGCTCTCACCATCCCATATTAAGAGAACAAGCTCTGACCTGACATGATAACACAATTAAGTAGTAAAAATGGGAAGTTTAATGAGAAGCGAATATGTGTTGGAAATTGTTTATTGTGTTTTAATGGATGCAGAAAGGACACATTAAGAGAGTTAACATAATTAATGAGCCAGAAGAGACAGTGTATGCACAAATCTGGAACGACTGTAAATTTGTTTTGTTATCCACACAACAACTATTAGCATTTTCTAAGGGTAAGACGATGTCTCACCAACAATTTTGTGTTCCCAGACATTGTAATTTGTGATGTCCATTGCTCGCTATAGAAAACAATACTATTATCAAGAGCCATGTTGTAAATATCTTTAGAAAAGCTTGGTGTTCTATACGATTTCCGAAAGTGTGGTAGTTGTGTTTTTTCTTCTATTTTGTTGGTCAAGTTTGTTTTCCCCTATTGTATCTAGGCTCCTCAATGGTCGAGTTCTTTATACTACTAATTCATTTGTTGGTTGGTTGACAATACAATGGATTTTGTACTAAGCTTTTTCTTTCCTTTTGTTATTGAAGTGTCAATCCTTTCAACCCCTTCGTTATTATAAATTTTGTCTTGTACCTTATGTCCACATATTTTGGATTAATAAAAAATAGAACCTTATGCTATGCTCATGCTATGCTAGTTGTTGTACGTAAAACAACCATTTCTTTTAATAATTTGAATTAATAGACAACGTTACTAATGGAACCGTGAACGTCATGGGCACTTTGTCTACTAGCATACCCCCAAAGTGGGGAAAGGGAATGCCAAAGTAAACTAGGGTGGTTATGTTGTTCAAAGATCTAGAGATTTTGTTTTGGATGGAAAATTAAGACTTCAAAAGATTTGCTAGCAAGAGTAAACGTAAATGGATGTACGGTGAGAGGATGTCATGTAGGACATCAAATACATCTTCATCATTAAATCGATTTTTAGTGTTTTTAGTCTTCCAAGAACTATTAGAACATGAGGAAATGGAGGGTTGTTGTTGTTGTGTATAATGACCCATTTACTTGCAATGGCAAGCTCTCAAGAATGGAGTTCCATCCATAGTACTTAAAGAATTCACTTATAGAAGGATGAGGAAAAACCTTCTAGTTGAGATAACCATTGAAACACTAAACCTCCACAATGCTCTTTGTACGATTTCTCATCATAATCAATCTATACACAAAATTTGGTTAGAATAAATAATTCAATGATTTTGTGTCTCTTTTATTGAGGATGAGAAGAAATGTTATGGAGAACTTTAAGTTTTGGGACTCGTAGTCTACATATATATCATTTATGAAGATAATGAGATTATAGCTAATTATGCCATTAATGGCAAAATGGGTTTTTAATGTGACTGGGGAAGTGGAGTTTAGATTGTATTAATTACCCATCTCCATCTCCATGTAAGGATGGTCATTTATGAAAATAATCGAATTATAGGTAATTATGTGATTAATGACAAAATAGGTTTATGATGTTAATGGAGAAAGTGGAATTATAAATTGTATTAATTACCCATATTGTGATTAACATTTTGTGTGTTTAGTGTATTGAGATTTTCAAAAACTACACGAAATTTAAATGTCTAATAACATCAACACAATAAATACATTTCATATTAACAATTTTTTTCAATTTTATGTTGAAAATTATGAATTTTACAAATTAACATTTTTACTAAACTAATAACAAATTATTATTATTCCTATAATGAAAAAGAAAAAATTGTTAAACTTTTATATTAATTTAATTACCATTTTTTTTTCTTTTTACTTTTATATATGGTTGTATAAAAATTACAAATTCTAACATATAATCAAATTCAATAATTTTGAAACATATATATATATATATATATATATATATATTCATTTTAATAATTCTATCCAATAAATATATATATATATATTCATTTTAATAATTCTATCCAATAAAAAATTATTAAAAATTTATACACAAAATCATTTTTTTTATTATTATCTTAATTATCAATTTTTTAATTTACCATTAATATTTTATTGAAATTCTTAAATCCATCCACATTACAAATTTTATTTACCTCAAAATCTCTACCCTAAAATACATCATACAACTCAAAATATTTTTCCCAAATTTCCATCCAAAATTGTGAATTTTATCCAGCATTATGGTTTCCTCACAAAAAAATTCAACTTTTATACTACCCTAATTATAACTTCTCATTTGTGTCTCTACATTTCGTTCATTACAACCTGCACTCTCCTTTTAGTTGTTCTCTTCATTACTCCAGCGTGATGCATTTGCACTAGTAACGTCTCATTGTGAACATCCATGTGGGATGAAGATAAGTTGTCAATCCCAACCATGCCTCCTCTTCCAATGAAACTGGAGGGTCTGCAACCAGGAAACAAATACATCCACAATGTTGTTCTACATCGTCCCGAGGGTTGTTCTACACCGTTCAATCATAGTTGAAGGCACATGACATTAACGTGGACTCCACCAATGTCCATTCATGTGTGTTTAACTAGATAGAAGGATACATGGATTGGCTTTCTTTTGTGTTTTTTGGGTCCATCAATTTGTTGATTGTGAGACCAATTGTTGCAACTTGTCTTGTTGTTTCTACATGCAATGCGAGATTTCGAATCTGCGTGGTTTTTCACAATGTTCAATGCACCATTGTAGATTTTTTCCTGCTATAAATTCAACATAAGGTATATTTTTTGAGCTCATTTTGCATTTTGGTTCAATTTTGTGTGTTCGTATTGGGTTCCGGCTATGGCGGTGAAACGAAGGGGGCTTTGGAATTTTCGAAGACAAAAAATTGGTAAAGCTTGCCCAAATGTTATTAAATTTCAGTGGGATTTTGTGATCATCTCTTGATTTTTCATTTGGAGTCACCAATCCAGAGGTTTGTGGATTCTCCTCCTACACAATACACGTATGCTAAAGTAAATACTCCACCAACTAGTGTGAAAGGTAGAATTAGATAGGAAGTGGGAACAAGGATCTTGTCAAATCACCGACAATAGTACAAGACATATGGTTGTTTACAGTTGATAGATTGCAAATTATGAGTGGCCATGGACATACGACGAAGGCCTCAAGGGAAGCTCCCCTTAAAACAAGCCTTCAACGTAATTATCAAAAAATGAAATGTTCAATGAATTGGGAATCTCGCATGGCGAATCTCCATACCATGATAATCGAGTTCGGATTAATAATGTGATGTTTACCATTCTGATATGACCTCGTGTTACTCATTAAATGGATTTATAGGCTTTTTTTTTTCCCAAGAGAAATTACTCGATTTTATATAAGGTATAAAAACATTTACAATATCTCAGTAGCCAGCGAAAGCCGAGATCACATGCGCCAATACAAGACTGGACATGCAATATAATGGTTGAAGCAGCCAGGCGAAAAAAGAGACTATATATCCAGAAGCGATACAGCTAATGCAATTCTGTATATCACCAGGCATGATCGATATCAGTCGGGCGAAGACTCGGCCCAGAGACACTAGCCTCCATCACACTGTCTCAGGAATGAATCCCAGCACAATCAAAAGAAAAATGTAGCACAGATGAAAGACCGGTTGTCAATCTCCCAAGAGGAAAAACATCTCAATGATGAGTAATCCTGTCACCAATCCGGCACAAACAATAGAGAGTTGTAGCACAGATGAGAGACAGGTTTTGTCAATTGTCCATGGGGAAAAGCACCTCAATAATAAGTAAGCCTGTACCCATATCTGTAGAAACAGACAGGCGCAAATTGTCCCTCAATGCACAGAGTACAATCCGATGCAGCGATCTGGAATTAAACTTCGAAGAGGTTGTAGAATGATTGCGGACTGTCCAATCCTCTATCACAGTGGTATATGGATAGTCTGCCCACCACTTGTCTGAGAGCTCTCTTGGAGAGAGCATCAGCTTCAGAATTGTAGGATATGGGCAGATGTCTGAAAGAGATGTCTGTGAAGGAACGAGCTAGTAGACGAGTTTTATGTTTCCAGCCCTCAACGTGGAAGGAATGGAGATGGCACGAACCATTAACCCAGTCGATAATTACTTTTGAGTCTCCAATAACCTGTAGATGATCTAGGGACCAAGAGGAAGCCAACAAAAGTGTAGTCCATAAGCCAAGAAGCTCGGCCTTTGTATTCGTACCCCTACCACAGCTTAGGGACCACTTTGTAGTCCTCCCCAGGTGAGATTTGAAGGTGCCTCCAACACCACAACATAATCCGGTAGACTGTGCTGCTCCATCAAAAAAAGCCACAGAGTAGCCTGCCGGAAGGATATAATCGACCTTTTTGTGTAGATGCGCTGAGTCTGAAGCCTGTTGCCAATGGAAAGAGACAAGTGTTCTATGACAGACCGCCCGAAGAGATGGGGAAGCATCCTCAAAGAGCACCTTGTTACGCTCTAGCCAAATGTGCCAGCAAACTAGCACTGTCAGGGTAGGAGGCGCATTTTGGACAGTGGACCAGGAGTGGAAACATTCAGAAAAAGAGACACCGGTCCAGAGGAAAGGGAGGGAGAAGTGTTGTAGGATGTGATTCCAGATGTTTTGTGTAAAATCACAATGTATAAACAGGTGATGAATGTTCTCCGAGTCTCTTCTACAAAGGACACAAAACCCAAGTCCTTGCCAACCTCTTCTAAGAAGGTTCTCCCAAGTGAGGATTTTATCATTAACACCGAGCCAAAAAAATAATTTTAGTTTTAAGGGAAGCTGCCAAGACCAAAAACGACAAAGCCACCAAGGCTGTGCCTCGGTCGCCCTATCCGTTAAGAGCACAACATATACATTCTTGGCTGCTACAGTCCCCGAGCCATCACCACCTGTCCATTGGAGGGTGTCCCGTGCTGCTGTGAGGGAGAGGCCTGCGCACTTTAAGGCAGTCGTGAAAGAGTCCAGCTCCAAAGCTGCGGGTCCGCCGAGGGCCAGATCACTGCTGTGTAGCCAATAGTCTGGAAGGGGGAAGGCACAGTTTCCTTTCTTTAACTGTGCAAGGGAAGAAATGTTGTGAGACAACAGAAGAGACCTGAGCTGTAGGGACAGAATCGAACAATCATCGAGGCCAATGAGTTTATCTCTGCCCAGCTTAATTTCTTTGCCCGATCCCGGACTCCATCGAAGCCAATGCAGGATCACCTGAGAGGAAGACACCAATCCCTTCCAGAAGGGAGAAGCCCAGCTCTATATAAGATGAGACTTTCGAAGCCAAATGGAGAGGGGTTTGGCACCTAAGTATTTTTCCTTGATGATATGGTGCCAAATGTTATCGATGGAAATCGCTCTCCAAAAGGAACATGCCAATAATGCCTTGTTGAAGATACAGAGATTCTTTAGTCCCCATCCTCCCTCACTTTTTGGCCTAGAGAGCGTCTGCCAACTGCAAAGGTGCAATCGCCTAATTCCCATATGGTCATTCCACAGGAAATTGAAAGAGAGTCTGCGGAGGAAAGTGGTGATTTTGACAGGAATCCATTCCAAAAGCATCCAATAAACAACCAGACTTTGTAGAACAGATTTGATCAGGATTAGATGTCCTCCCAGGGACAACCATTTATTGCCCCAAAAACCTATTTTCCATTCAAAAGATGACACCAGCCAAGTCCAGTCTGTTGTAGTAGAGGCTCCTCATTTTAGATGATATCCCAAGTATCTGAAACCTAGGGATAAGTCGAAGAAGGAGAAGGGGAAAAATCCTTTAAGAGAGGAGAGATCGGCCACTGTCAATCCCCAATGATGGACCGAGGACTTCGAGGGATTGATGGACAACCCCGAAGCCTTGCAGAAAATCTGTAGTATATCCAAAAGAGCAATCCATTCCGATTCATCAACAATTGAAAATAAAAGTATATCGTCCACGAACATAAGATGGACGATCCTGAGATGTTTTGAAACCTGTATACCAGAAATACGATGCTCGGCAACAGATTTAGTGAGGAGTAGGCTCAGCCCTTCCAAAACTAGAATAAAGAGATAGGGGGAAAGAGGGCATCCCTGGCGGAGGCCCCTTTCACTTTTGAAAAATCTGGAAGCCTCCCCGTTTATCAGAACTAAAAGGTTTGCACTGGAGACACAGGACATAATCCAGTCCGTGAAATTTAACCCAAATCCAACCGAGAGAAGGATAAGTCTGAGATAATCCCAGTCAACACTGTCAAAGGCCTTTTTGAGATCGATTTTCATGATCATCGCCTTTTGTTTTTTTATGGAAGATGATGTGTATGCTCTCATGGGCGACACCAATGGCATCGTGTATCCTTCTTCCCTTAAGAAAACCGAGTTGTTCAGGTGAGAGGTTTCTTTCCATAACCGACTTAATCCGTGTGGAGATGACTTTTGCAATGAGCTTGTAAACTAAATTACATAAGGAGATCGGTCTGAAATCGTTGTAGGAGGAAGGCTGGTCCGACTTTGGAATTAACACCAGGAAAGTGGAGTTGAGACTGCTGGAGATTTTACCTGTAATATGCGCGTCCTCAATCATCTGAAGAAGATCCATTCCAACCAGATCGAAGTAATGGTTGAAAAATTCAGCCGTCCAGCCATCAGGGCCCGGAATTTTCTCTTTTTGGAGAAGAGATAAAGTAGTCTTGAGCTCCGATAGGGTGACCGGAATAAATAGATCAGCAGCTTCAGCTTCAGAAACCCAATTAGAGTATAGACTGGCCGTAGAAATTTTTTTCGGCAAAGATAGCTCGCTGTTGGCTTTGTAGAGTTTTTCAAAGTAAGAGGCCGCTTCAGATTTGAGTGCCGCCTGACCGCGAATGATCCCCTCATTTTTGTGTTCAATGGACCAGATGAGCTTTCTATTCCTGTTGTGATTTGCCACTTTGTGGAAGTACTTAGTGTTGGAGTCGCCCCATTTAAGCCAAGTCGCCCGGCTTCTGAGACGCCATTGTTTTTCATCCTCCAGAAGAATATCTTTCCTTTTCTGCTCCAAAACTCTGAGGGAAGCCTCTTCATCCATAGAGAGTGTCGCAGAGGTAGATTTGGTGATGAGATCGGTGATCTCGATCTCCAGATGGTTCAAGGCGCGCCCCTCCGCAGCCCGTTTTTGTATTGACCAACATTTGGTATGCGCTTTAAGTATAGATAATTTCCATACAAGTCTAGATTGTGGATTGACATCTCTCATGAACCGCGGGTCGGTCCAGACCGAATGAACCAATGCTGTGTAATCTGTGGAGTTAGCCCAATGGTGGTTGAATTTAAAGGGAAAGGGCTTGAGGCGGACGAAAGGGTTTAAAGTGAGAGTGATGGGCGCATGGTCAGAGAAGAAGGGAAGTATGACTCCGGAGGAAGGGGAAACTGAAGATGTGAAGAAAGTCTCGGATATAAGGAAACGGTCAAGCTGTTTGGCAATGGCTTCCGAGCCTCTTCTCCCGTTACGCCAGGTGGGGAGGAGGTTGATAGGCAAGACATCAATTAAGTTAAAAGAATTAAAGAGGTCTCTGTATAGATTAACCCCGGATCCTGGCAAGGAGGTAGAGCCCCAGTGTTCATCCAATGAGAGGGTGATGTTGAGATCGCCTCCCAGGATGAGATTAGGGAGGGCGAGGATACCACTAAGAGCTAGTTGAGTCCAAAAAAGTGGTCGATCTAGACAAGGGTCGTATACATTCAAAAGAGCCAACTCCTGGTTTGAAGCAAAACATCTTCCCATACACAAAATACCTCCACAGGTTAAGAAGGAGGTTAGGTCATAGAGCGCTAGATCCCAAGCCACTAGCAAGCCTCCTGAATTTCCAATAGAACATAATGCGGCTGAGACCCAAAGGGGACGGAAACGATGTAGAAAATCTCTGGCAGAGTGATCAGCAGAAAGAGTTTCTTGTAGGAAAATAACATCTGGCTTGGTATTTTCCAGAAGACCTCGGAAGGAGGCAGCCTTGAGGGTGCCTCTGATCCCTCGTATATTCAGAGAGAGCAATTTCATTACTTAGAGCATGCGATGGCCTTCAATGCTCTAAGGGCCTTCCCGTCATGAGATTGTTCTCCCGATGCTGTAAGATGTGTAACCGATCCATCCTTCTTTTTTCTAGCGCTCCTCGTCTGTAGAGGGGAAAGCTCGATCCCCAGACCTCTCGACCAAGCAAAGGATTTAGTTTGTGAAACCGGATGTTGGAGAGTAGACGGTCCCACTTCTATGGAAGGGGCTATAATCTCTTTGCCTCGAAAAAGGGGAATCTGTGTGGCAATGTCCGGGGTAAACAGGGCTAGAGAGGCAGTATTCAGCGCATCCAAGAGAGGAGTCTCATCCTCCACTGGTTGATTATATCCAGGAAGGAGAGTATGGTCAACAAGGGCTGCAGGGCTAGGGGAGGATCCATCCTGTGTAGACATCAAAGAGGATGGAGTTTGAGTCACAGGAAGAGTGGGGGAGGAAGTCAAGGGGGAGGGAAGAGAACAGTCATGGGGAGAAGCTGAGAGAGTATGTCGGGACTGGTCGGCTTCGGAGGTGAGAGGTTCAGGATGGGAAGATGGAGCTAGCTAGTCAAAATTATTGATACAAAGATTTTCAGGATCCGTGAGAGTTTTGTAAAGTGTGGGGCAGAGGTGGGCGAGTTTGGACAAGGAGTCCGATAGTTCAGGTGGGGACGACGTGCAAGGGTCTGGCGGAACGTCTAAAAAAGCTAGTGAGGGGTCGGCGGACTGGTAGGCTGGAGGGTTAAGTAACAAATCATCCAAATCATCCAGGAGAGTATTGCTATTCTTACCAGGACACGATCGGCGGAGGTGACCAGTCTCTCGGCAAAGGTTGCATCTGAAAGGTATTCCGAGGTAGTCCAGCTTCTGAATGATCTTCCTCCCTCACCATTCAATCTCGAGAGTTTTCGGCAGACCTGTAGAAATGTCGATCTCAACCAGCATCCTGCCCATACGTCTTGATGATCCCGTACGAGAGGAGGAATCAAGGGAGATACATTTCCCCAAAGAGTTTCCAATCGCTCTGAAGGCTTCCTCATTCCAAAAATGGAGTGGAAGACACGGGAGCAGCACCCACAAATGTCTTAGCTGGAAGAAGTCAGTGTCTGGGTTAAACGCCAAGCGCCAACGCTTGAGCATCAAACTGCTGCCTCCAAAGGTCCAGTAGGAAGAGAGGATCGACGAGGCGTCTTCAGGCGATTTGCAGGTAAAACAGAGCCATCCTTTTTTGAGATAGAGAACTTCCGGACAGTATCCAAATAGCGGAGACCAGTTAAGCTTAATCCAGTCCTCCAAGGGGGGAGAGCTCAGACTTTTGTATGATATGCGTCCGACCAGAGAACAGGTGGACATTTTGCACAGATGCTCAAACCCCACTCCGTCGCCCGGCACTAAGCGCCTTGTTTTTTTGTTTGCTTTCCAAACCTTACGTCCAGTGGAGGCATCACGGTGGGGAGAAGGATGCGCTGGATGAAACTCAGGACGAGTAGATCTATGAGGAGCAGGGAGAGACCTGTTAGAAATCAGAGGATCGTTCGATGGAAAGCTCGGTGAGGGCGCTCTGGGAGGTGAGGGAAGTCTTTTACAGTCAGAGAGCACCAGAGCAGGGGTAACCAAATTTGAAAAAGATTTGGAGGGAAGAGTCAATGAGCTTTGTACCAAAGAATCTATATGGTCCAGTAATCCCTCCTGGTTCCAAAAAGGGTCGTCAGTAGAAGGCGAGGGAAAACTGGGCAGGGATGCCATATATAGCCGCAGGGGGACCACAGAGACCCACAGTATCAGTACTGAGGAAGTGGACAAAGTCAGGGGAAACTGTAGAATATCAAGAACGGTCAGTAGGCAAGAAGTCACGGGGTACCAATCCCAATGAGAACAGAGAGGCAAGGAGCAGTCAGTGGCCGACAGTCTGTAGGGCAAGTCAGGTTTAAGAATAAACAGAAGGCGAAAGGGACTGGGACCAGTAAGCGAGAGAGTGTGTGATCAATGTTCGAGGCGAAGCAGGCTCAGTGGTCTTGCCTTGGGATGTTGGGGAATCGGTGTAATGTGGACTGGTTCGCCTCCATGGTTTCTGAGTCGCCTCCATGGGAGCTTCCGAAACTCATAGGCTAGAAGTCTCGGCATGGAATTTTTTTTTTTTCATAATTTGCAAACAAAATCAAGTTATGTACATGGTTGTTCGCATGCGCGCAATGTGATCTGGAAAGCCCCAACAAAACAAATACGTAAGGTCAACATTACATAAATTTAATGACTAGTGGATATGTGCGCTCCGAGAATTGTTGGGAATGGGAAAAATTTGTTTTGTTGTAATATAAATTACTCACTTGAATATATCCATTGCACACACTTTATCTTTTTGCTTCACATGTCACTTTATTCAATCACACTCACTCATCCTCATACTTTGTTATTTCTGTTTGGAAATAGGTTGATTCATATCAGATTTACCATCCCACTTATCATCATGTAAATCCACATACGCAACTGAACAATAATTTTAACCCATGTTTAGTTGTATAACCAGTTATCACAAGCTTGTTGCATGTACATGACAAGAAAAAGGGCTCCAACAAATCAACATGCTTTGGCACAAACATATTTAATAGAACCTTTGTAACAACTTCCTTTAATATAATGATCCAGACAGATATTGATGGCCACCCACCTATTGATGACGTATCAACTACCCCCATCGGGGTCCACAAACCTTTTGACGTTTCATCTTTCGGGGTTAAGGTTTTGGATTTTCTTTGTGTTAAAAAGACATTTTGGAGCCTCATTGTAAACACCATCTTCTTGCGAATGAGTTTATCCATCACATCTCTTCTCAAAGATAAGCTACTACCATTCTAGCGAGTTCATTCACTCTGTATTTTTACAGTTTTGGTACTTTCTTTCATTAATAAAAATTGTGCATTATTGTATCTCTTTGTTTCTGGCAACATATCTGTGTATTTACTTATTATATTTTCGCCTTCATTTTGTTCTCAAAATAATCTAGATCAGTGGTATTAGAGAAGACTACTCCTTGTCGTTTCTTAGTGCATGTCCCCAACGAGGTCAGGGTGTAGAGAGTTGGATCTTGAGCTAGTTTCTCTTGAGGACAACCGCTCTCGCTAGCTCAAGTGGCCTCCCATGGCAGATGAAAAGAGAGAATTTTTCCCAAATCCTTCAACGATTACCGACAATAGCAGGCACGTCTTTGTCAAGCAGTCACTTTGGAGATGTTATCCCATTCAAGATACAAGTTAATCTTGATATTCTCGTATTTGAAGGTCAGATCAATGCGTGAGATCGGAAGCAGTGGTATTAGAGAAGACTACTCCTTGTCGTTTCTTAGTGCATGTCCCCAACGAGGTCAGGGTGTAGAGAGTTGGATCTTGAGCTAGTTTCTCTTGAGGACAACCGCTCTCGCTAGCTCAAGTGGCCTCCCATGGCAGATGAAAAGAGAGAATTTTTCCCAAATCCTTCAACGATTACCGACAATAGCAGGCACGTCTTTGTCAAGCAGTCACTTTGGAGATGTTATCCCATTCAAGGTACAAGTTAATCTTGATATTCTCGTATTTGAAGGTCAGATCAATGCAAATTCTTTGGAAAAGTGGTTAAATTTCCTAGAAGGTTATTTCTTTGTCCACAATTTTTTTCGATAGAGAAAAGATAACCTTCACACTCCTTAAGGTTGTCCCCTGTGTAAAAAATTGGTGGGAAACTTACTGGGAGAAAAATTGCACAAAGGAGTCTGGAATGTTTGGGGCTGAGCCCACTTGGGATTATGTTATGGATGCAGTCAAGGAACAATATTACCCTATTGGAAACTATAATGACCAGTACATGAGATGGACCACGCTGCATCAAGAGAGGGGCAAAATAGTGCCAGAGTTCGCAAATACCTTCCATATCTTGCACACCAGGGTAGGTAAAATACTATGAGCAACATCTGGTTCTAAAATACCGCAGGGCTCTACACAGGTACATCCAAATCGAAATGGAATTTCTCAACATCTCATCACTGGGAGCCGCTTATCGATATGTTGTCAAAATCGAGCAGAAATTTAAACAAGAAAACAAGCAAGAATTTGGGTTTGCAAATCTGCAACAAATAAAGTATGGTAAATGCAACCCTAACTCACAGAACAATCAACCTCAAGACAACCAGTCTCAGCCGCAGGAAAATAAGGGTAACATGAAGACGAAGAAGGACACTGGGAAGTGTTGCAACTTCCACAAAATCCCTTGGCACAACAGAAGGACACTGGGAAGTGTTGCAACTTCCACAAAATCCCTTGGCACAACATTGATGAACGTCGCTCAAAACAGTCATTGGTGTTTGAGCTCAAAGAAACAAAGCCAAGCCTTGACTTGGACTCTGATTCAGATAATATTAAAAGGAAACAGATCATTGATGCAGAACCCACTACTATTGTCGCGACCACAACAATCCAATGGGAAGAACTAGAGGATCTTGAGGAGGGGGGCTGACGCAAACCCCCACTCTCTCCTCGGGGTTGCTCGACCTCCCGGTAAGGGATCTTCAAACACTGAGTCAGATCGGCTCTTAGGGCCTCCAATAGACCCTAAAAAAAAGACACACATGTCCCTTTGATGTTAGCCGCAGGTTCAAGTTACCCACATAGACGTTCTCGAGCGCCTCAGATTGAGGACATACAAAAATTGTGCCTGGGATTTAATGGAGAATTTTTTCTCATCTATATGTTAGCCGCAGGTTCAAGTTACCCACATAGACGTTCTCGAGCGCCTCTAGCAACACCAAATTTCGAGTGTTAACTTCTGTGCTAGACTCTTCTCCAATATGACCGCAGACTGCGATCATGGGCCAACTCCCCTCACGACTTCGCGCTTTGGAGCTTTTGCAAGCATCTTACCCCTTTTTCCCTGCTCCCGCCCCGACTGAAGAACCTGGGGCCATTGAGAAAACTCAATATTGTTGTTTGGTGGGTAATGTAATAAGGAAAGGAGAGTCTAGTGTAAATGGAACCTTCCCACGCGAAGCTGTGGATCAAGCGCCAGACATCCTTCTCCGATAGATGGTTCCGATGGACTTCAACACTTGGGAATTTAGACCTTTGGGACTTCACCCCTCATTTCCCCCCGAAGTGCTCTATCGCCGAAGCGATATATCGGACGCCACGTGTCTATGGAATCAACGATTCTTGTCGACTTCGGCCTTCAGGACTTGTAGCGTCTATGGAATCAACGATTCTTGTCGACTTCGGCCTTCAGGACTTGTAGCCTTCAGGAGTTCACTCTCATGTTTCTCCCAAAGCGTCCTATCACCAAAGTGATGGATCAGGTGCCACGCGTCCTCTCTGCAACTGACTGTTATGATCACTTCATAGTTTCGAGACTTCGACAATCCCTCACTTTGAATGACTTCAAACCTCCGAATACTCGGAGTGCTAAGGACTCAGACGCTATCCTCCATGCAACTCTCCCAGATCTGATGGTCTGGAATGATCCTGCTTCCTCCTGAATGGATCTTGCTCGTTAACTTGGGGAATCTTAAANNNTGCTTCCTCCTGAATGGATCTTGCTCGTTAACTTGGGGAATCTTAAAAGAATCCACCCTATTGAAGACTTCTCGCCGCTACCTCTTCTGAGGTTGTTCTTTCTCGAGACGTCTGACTCCTAGAAGGCACCTTTTCGACACTTAGTTGAATTTTGACTTCTGTGCACACCTTGCAACAAGTCTTCTTCCACGACTCAACTTCTCTGTGAGCAATTGTGCACGCCTTTCAACAATTCCTTACTCAACTTAGTTACTCCTCTTGAACAATAGAACTTTGAGTATGTTTCCACCTGCACACACCTTGCGAGGTCTCCTGCACTTATTCTCAAACAAAGCTTCAATCTACTCCTCCTGAGCTTTTGATTCTGAAGACTCTGTCAATGCACTCCTTGTGGACACTATGAACCTCTTGCAATTAAAAGTTCAAGTTATCTCTTCTGAGCTTTTGAGTCGAAATAGACTCTGTCAACGCACACCTTGTAGACACAATGCACTACTTGCACAGGCTCATAGAAGAGAAACAATTGAAACTTATCTAAACTCTCACATATTCATACATTCAACCATGTAAATACATTCATAACATAAGAACAAAAAAATACAGAAAATTTCAATTAAATAGAAAGCCTACCATTCATTCAGATAGACACATCAATGGCAACACCAGACATTTGGGATCAACGCGTCTTTGTTATATTCATTCAAATGGAAATATACCAACAGTCTCAACAACGTCTACATAAAATACAACTACAACAATAACTTTCAACAACAACTATCAGCATCTATCTCAACTCTCTGCAACTACAACAATAACTTCAATAGCCTCTACTGGGCAACAATACATTTATTTATACAAAAGAGCTCATAGAGTTTTTCCCTCCGACTACCTTAGCGTTATTCTATCGAATTAAAATCTATCAACTATTAAGGCTTATTACAATAAATGTTCGAGATAGACAGATAAGAGAAAATGCA
>CBVK0100654855.1:0-27005 GCA_900067695.1 Picea abies
CTCTGGTTGGCATTGCCGAAAGTAAAATAATTAATAAAAATGCAATAGAGAGCTACTTCTAGTATTGAATTCCTGTTATCTTGTTGCATAAAGAATTGTGAGCATGATGCCAAGGAGAAAAGTAACAATGAGCGAGATTCTTGTTCCATAAACCTTGTCAATGGTTGTTGTGTAAGGAACTTGATGCAAACCTAAATATTGTAAGGCTTACAAATGAGGGATTACTTGAAGCGGTTGCTTAAGTAAGTTTGGTTACATGCCAGAATGCTTAGGAAGCTAAATAGTGAAAGATAGGGTGGTGTTATGGTGAATTCATGGAAATCGCATTTGACGGATGACCCATAAAAATTTAAGGTCCGCAAATCTAAGTGAAACCGGTAATTATATTTCAGAAAATGGGAATTGCAGTTAACTAATTGTACCTTCTTTAAGGTTGGATATCTCGTCAATTAATATTTAAAGGGAGCATTTGGTTTGAGATTTTTCAGTGAGTCTTATTCATGGTTTGCCAACGTCTGGGTCCTTCTTACTTGCACTTTCCTGGAGGACGCTTGTTCATATAATTTGTGTTGGAAAAGGTCATAATCATCTTATTGTCGGGTCAGTCTAGTCGGTTGTCGGGTGGCGACGAAGAGTCACGTGAGTCCATCCTTCTACACGCGCACACACCTTGACACAAAAAATAAAAAAATAAAAAAATTCGCACCTGTTAACAGAGTTATTGTCATAATGAGGAGGGTCGTTACATATGGTATCAGAGTTGGTTCGACCCGTGACTTGGGATTCGCTACGACTTTCGTTGACAGGACTAGATTGATTATATTGTTGCTGATCGAGTTGATTGTGTGCATGGAGGTACTCATGGATAGACAACGCCACGGAGGCCGACAACGGGTGCTAGGGGAGGAGGCATGACACCTCCAGTAGCATCCATGCCTGATGGGTCTCAACCCCAGGGAGGCGAGCGGGTGCTCGAACAGGAGCTTATAGTAGTTGGCGTTGTTATTGGGATGATGAGATCCTTTCAGCGCATGTCTGAGGCTCTGATTAGCTGTTGGGACAGAGACGAGGCCAGGACAGTGACACCCCCTGAGGTTCTTCCACGCACACCGACCGTTACAGGTAACTTTCACCGTGAACTCGAGAAGGTCAAATTTCCTAAGTTCTTTGGTGCCCTGGACGACGTAGCCACCGAGGCATGATTGGAGAATATGGCGATGTGCTTCACACTTTGCGATTATACCTCCAACAGGAAAGTCTGCATGGCGGTCTTTCAACTGAAGGGGAGCGCTCTTCTATGGTGGAAGACGCTCCTGTCATAGCTGAACATGATCATTGAAGACATGTCATGGGAACTGTTCGAGAAACAGTTCCAAGAGAGGTACCTTTCAGAGGAATTCAGTAAGCATCGGCTCAATGAGTTCATTTCCTTACGACAGGAAGGTCATATGGTGCCCGAGAGCGAGGCACGTGTTATGGCATTACTCCGACATGCTCCGCACCTTAACCCTGAGAAGCTTAAGGTCAACAGATTCGTGTTGGGCCTTAACAGCAGCATGCATGCAAAGGTTTATTATCTTGAAGCCTCAAACCTTGCACGATGTCTTCCAGAAGGCATTCGTTCAGGACGAGTTTAGCTTCACAAGGATGGCTTCAGAAGCCAAACAGAAGGTTGGAGGAAGTGTTACGAGCTGTGCCCTTAACCTGGGAGATTTTGTCACGATATTCATCTTGTACGTCACGATCTTAGGATATTATGACGTCGTGATCGGTAAGGATTGGTTGGAAATGCATGAGGCGATTCTCAATTGTAAGACAAAACGGTTGATCTTGATCAATGATGAAGGACAGAGATGGGTAATTGTAGGATGGAACTAGGGAGTATCCATGAGGTTCGTCTCTTCCTTACAGTTAAGAAAGAGTATGTGCAAGGGATGCAAACTTTATGAAATCCTTGTGCTAAATGAAAAGGGAGTAGCTAAATGTTTAGAACACCTTCCGGTGGTGAAGGAGTTTGCGAACGTATTTCCAAAGGAGTTTCCTGGGATGCCGCCAGAAAGAGAATTGGAGTTACTATAGACCTGAAACTGGGGATTGAACCGATAGCGAGAATGCCTTATCGAAGGTCGATCCTGGAGCTGCAAGAGTTAAAAATGCAACTGAAGGAGTTGCTGGACCTGGGACTGATACGCCCTAGTGTGTCACCGTGGGGTGCACCAGTTATTTTCGTTCAGAAAAAGGATGGAGCATGGAGGCTTTGCATTGACTATCGTCAACTGAACAAGGCTACGATCAAGAATCAGTATCCCTTACCAAGAATTGACGATCTGTTCGATCAAATGAAGGGTGCGATGGTGTTATCAAAGATCGATTTGCGATTAGGGTATCACCAGTTACGGATCAAGGGGATGACGTCCCTAAGACCGCTTTTAAGAAAAGATTTGGACATTACGAATTTACTGTTTTACCGTTTGGACTGACAAACGCCCCAGGGGTATTTATGAGCTTGATGAACGGGGTGTTCCACGAGTACTTGGACAAGTTCGTCCAAGTATTCATTGATGATATTTTGATCTACTCTTGGACGATGGAGGAGCATGACGAGCACTTGCGCTTGGTACTACAGTGTTTGAGAGAGCACAAATTGTATGGGAAATTGTCCAAATACTCTTTTTACCAATCAAGGATTCACTACTTAGGGCATATCATCTCCGACGAAGGTATCGCCGTAGATCCAGCCAAGGTTGAGGCTATTATGGAATGTCCTGCGCCAACGAATGTCATAGAACTGAGTAGTTTTATGGGGTTAGCAGGATACTATCGACAGTTTGTCGAGGGTTTTTCGAAGATAGAAAATCCTATCACGGAATTGCAGAAGAAAAACAAGAAGTTTGTTGGGACAGAGAAATGCGCGGAGGCCTTTCAGAGGCTTAAAGAGTTGTTGACAACCGCGCCGATACTAAGGGTCCCTGACATGGACGCAAACTTCTTAGTATGCACTGACACATCCAAAGAAGGTTTAGGCGGAGTCTTGATGCAGGTCAGACGAGTGAATTCTTACACTTCGAAAACACTGAGAAGGCATGAGGAGAATTACACGACACATGATTTGGAGTTATTAGCCATCGTTTATACCTTGAAGGTTTGGAGACACTATCTTATTGGATGAAAATTTGAATTAAAGACTGATCATTGTGGACTACAACATATTTTTACGCAAAGCGACCTAAACGTGCGACAACGGCGTTGGTCGGAATTGTTTAGCGAATACGATTTCGAGATTACTTACATAAAGGGAACAATGAACCGAGTGGTGGATGCCTTGAGTTGGAGGCCACGCAACTTTTCTGTGTTACCTCTTCAAACAAATCTATGTGAGAAGATTCTCACCTTACAGCGTGATGATGACTGGTACACAGAAGTCAAGAATTTTATCGGACAAAACCCAATGATGGTACCATGTTATGAGGGATATTCACTTGATAGCGACGGTTTATAGAGATTTAGAAGTCGAATTTACATACTGCCAAACGACGAGTTGAGGAGATTGATCTTCAGCAAGTCTCATAGAGAAGTTTACATGGCTCACCCAGGAGTTACGAAGATGAGGGCAGACCTTAAACCCTTATTCTTCTGGATGGGAATGAAGGCTGACATAGTCAACTTTGTGGCTAGATGTCTCGAGTGTTAGCAGGTAAAGGCTGAACATAGACACCCGACAGGATTACTTCAACCACATGCCATTTCGGAATCGAAATGGGAAGTTATATCGATGGATTTTATTGTTGGATTGCCACTGATGGCAAGGAGACATGACTCGATTTTTGTAGTAGTATACACTCTGACAAAGAGTGCTCACTTTATTCCTGTGCGTATCACGTATCAGGCATCGGACATAGCGAGAGTTTTCATCAGTGAGATTGTGAGGCTGCATGGCATGCCTAAAAAGATTATATCCGATCGAGGATCGGTGTTTACTGGACAATTTTGGACGAGTTTCAAAGAGGCCTTGGGAACCCAGCTTAAATTTAGTACTGCATATCACCGAGAGACGGAAGGACAGATAGAACGTATGAACCAAACCTTGGAAGACATGTTGCGCATGTACGTGATGGACCGACAAAAGCACTGGGAGGAATTCTTGCCTCTAGTAGAGTTCGCTTACAACAACAGTTATCAAGGCACCATAAAGATGGTGCCTTTTGAGTTTCTTTATGGGTGACCGTGTCAGACGCCCTTGAGTTGGAATCGGCTTGAGGATAGGGTCCTGGTGGGACCAAAAGCGATCCAATAAATGGAAGAGCAGATGCAAACCATAAGACAAAGGATAAAAGAAGTGCAGGATCGGCAGAAGAGTTATGCCGATGCGCACCGAGTCGACCGTAGTTACAAGGTCGGCGCTCAAGTCTTCTTGTGGGTTAAACCGCATAAGAGTTCGATCAAGTTTGGAAGGGTAGCTAAAATCTCTCCTAGGTTCATGGGACCTTTCGAGATTGCGGAGAGAAAGGGGCCCGTGGCCTATCGACTAGCCTTGCCTGATTCTTTGAGGCGTATGCACGATGTTTTTCATGTATCATTTTTGAGACATTATATTAGTGATCCTACACACATGATTGACATGAGTTCCGTGCAGGTATCAGACGAGGGAGCGCTCACGGCTAAGCCAGTCCGCATTTTAGATCATCACGTTCGACAGTTACGACGTCGAACGGTAGAACAGGACAAGGTCCAGTGGGACAGTTATAGTCAGCACTAGGAGATCTGGGAGGACGCATATGATATGCGCCAACAGTTTCCATTTTTGTTTGATAGATAGACTTATGATACTGTGGTATTTATGATATTATGGTACATTTATTTCGGCATTTATACTGAGAAACTTCGGGACGAAGTTTAGACCAAGAGGGGGTGTATGTAACATCCCGCTCCAGCGCACTTACCAAACTTATTCTTGAGGACACTTTCTCGCAAGTGATCTGGATTTTTATGATGATAAAACTTTTTTCTTCATTATGATGCGTTGAGTTATATGACAAGATGTTTTTACTACATTGATGTAGACAGGTGCGGCTGACTCAGTTTCATTGAGTGTGCAGGGTTTCAGACCTTGAGGATGCAGAAGCATCGGTGGAACTCCCTTGGACTCCGGATTGATTCAGGGAGTGGGTTATTTGAGTTGTTTCATTTACGGTGATATTGATATGTTTTGATGATATGCTATTGATTTTATGATATGTTGTTGACATGATCTGACATGATGGTTGATGATGCAGGCTGACAATAGCTTGCCGACCAGACTCACATATGGAGTAAAGGGGCCACACACGAGTTCCAGAGAGATTGAGGGAGAGGTGTGGACAAAAGCCTTGCCACGACCTACTAGCACTCCCGCCGTGGCTCGAACTGTAGGTTATCGATTACCTAGTTCGAGAGGATCCACAATGCCGTGAGGGCAGACTGCGACAGTCGCTCACGATGATTCTAAGGGTACGTAATAAGGCGGGGGCCTTATTCCTTAGAGCCCTTAGTCTCCCACAAGTTCACCTGGCGGAGTGTTGACTCCAGGGGTTATAGAGTCTACCAATCCGTCGAGTCAGCGAGTGGCACCCTTGGAGCACATGGTGCATCCTGAAGGGCACGTTGCATAAAGAAATGCAAGTCAGCGAGTGGCACCCTTGGAGCACGTGGTTCATCCTGAAGGGCACGTCGCGCAGCAGAAGCAAAAGAGGCGAGTGGCACCCTTGGAGCACGTAGTTCATCCTGAAGGGCACGTCGCATGGATGATGATGATGAGACAACCTAGATGACCCTAAGACCTTAACGCCTGATAAAATTCTTAAAACGACTCCCCTAATTAAATTGTCGCCCTGCTCAAATCAAAACCTAAACTAAAACATCTCTAAGATAAATTGACCAGCCCAAAGAAAAGGTCCTACAAAATTAAACCAAGGGAAACTAAAACCCACCTAGGTGTGAATTAAAGTCTTCTTAAAAGAAAAGGGGGGTAAAATAATGAGGGAAATAAATTAAGCGAAACCCATGGCCTTTAAATGATAAAGAAGAAATAAAATTTTATTAAAGTGTGGGAGTATAAAAGCTAGAATAAAAAAAAAAAAAGATATATATATATATTGAAAAGATTAAAAACCGCATTTATCTTTTGGGTTTAAAAAAAATAAAAATAACAAGAGAGAATTTAATAATAAAATTGAAGAAATTTAAGGAGTGATTAAGGAGTAATTTAAGGAGTAATTTGAGGAGTGATTAAGGAGTAATTTAAAGAGTAATTTGAGGAGTGATTTAAGGAGTGATTAAGGAGTGATTAAGGAGTAATTTAAGGAGTGATTAATGGAGTGATTAAGGAGTAATTTAAGGAGTAATTTAAGGAGTGATTTAAGGAGTAATTTAAGGAGTAATTTGAGGAGTGATTAAGGAGTAATTTAAGGAGTAATTTGAGGAGTGATTAAGGAGTAATTTAAGGAGTGATTAAGGAGTGATTAAGGAGTAATTTAAGGAGTAATTAATGGAGTGATTAAGGAGTAATTTAAGGAGTAATTTAAGGAGTGATTTTTGGGGTACTGAGGGAATTGAGTCTTTTAATTATTAAAAAGAAATTAATTTCGGAGAATCATAGGGATGAGTGACAATTGGACACCGGAGAATGTTTAGAGGTTGTCATTAAAAAATTAATTAATTAATGATTTCAGAAATTAGGTTAATTTCAAATTTCTATAAAAGAAAGGGAAAGGAAGGAAGAAAGGGGGAATGGTTAGCGTAACGTTACGTTGCCGATTTGTGGCTTGACGGGTTGCTTGTGAGGAGTTGGGTTTATCTCAGGTGTGTTGGAGTGGTAGCTCAGCCGTGGAGGTGAGCTGAGATGCTAGTCTATCTCTGGTTCTTGTGTGGCCCCTTTGCAGCTCAGGGGGCTAAGGGGGAAGCAGAGTACCCCTAGCGTTTGGCTGGGAGGTACCGATGAGCTTTCCATGGTCGGAAAGCAGGGGCGGCAAGGAGCACGGGTCTTCGATCGAGGTGCGGACATCATTACAGGCAGGCGAAAAGGCAAAGGTATGGTCGCTTATTTGGTAGAATAGAAAGTACTAAAACTGATGTAGATTCAACTGTTATGGGAAAAGTAAAATGGTCATTAATCTCTACATTTTCTTTAAGAGATAACTATGATTTTTATTAAGGAATACCTCTGCGTTTTTAGATAACTGTGATTTTTTTTAGAGGAATACCTCTGCGTTTTCTTTAAGAGATAACTATGATTTAATTGAGGAATACCTCTGCGTTTTTTTGAGGTAACTGTAATTTTTATTGAGGAATACCTCTGCATTTTTTTTTTGAGATAACTGAGAATTCGTTGAGGAATGACTCTGCGTTTTGTCGTTATATGGGCGTTTTATTTTCTGTAGGCGTGTTGGGCGTTTTACATTGATCTATAGGCGTGTATGGGCGTGTTTGGGCGTTTTTAATTCTGACAATTTGCTTTACTGGAAAATCATTTTTCATTCTGGCAATTGATTTACTGGGCAATCATTTTTCATTCTGGCAATTGATTTACTGGCAAATCGTTTTTCATTCTGGCAATTGATTTACTGGCAAATCGTTTTTAATTCCAGCAATTTGCTTTATTGGCAAATCGTTTTTCTTTTCCTGGCAACTCGTGGTGCCTTCTGGCAATCTATTTTATCTCTGGCATTGGTTTTGTCTTCTGGTAAACTGTTAAACCTGGCCTTTCATTTTTTTTCTCTCTGGAAAATCGTGGAGGCTTCTGGTAATATGTTTACCTTCCGACAATGTGATTTAATGGGCGTTCTAATTGTCCTGCGTTTAATGGCGTTTCCTCCGTATTGATGGGCGTCTATATTGCTGGGCGTTGTATTGCTGTGCATTCTAATTACTATGCGTTTTTAATGTTGGGCATTTTCTTGCTGGGCGTTTTAATTCATTCCATTTAGACAGAGTTGTCCCGACGTTTTTCCCCACGACTAGATCTTCCAACCTTTGTGTTTTTCATATGAAACCTGTGTGTCATTTAATAAAAAGGGGGGGAAACAGATTTCACTTGTTGGCATCTCCGTTGAATACATTCTTCCCTGATTGATCCATATAAGTTCAAGAATTTTTGTGAGGAGTCAAGTGATCATAGGCTTTTTCCTTGCATGGTTTAACTTTGCCTTTTATGCTACAATATGAGTTATAAGTTGAAATATATGTATCCAAACTTTTACCTGCATGAGCAACCTTACTGTCGGTGCAACTTAAGTTCTTCAATATCTTGCTGCTGATTGTCTTGGACTACATGTGTATGCTCTTGTTCGCATTATGAGCATTTAAATAATGGAATTGCAAGAGTTGTATGAGCTCTGGTTGGCATTGCCGAATGTAAAATAATTAATAAAAATGCAATAGAGAGCTACTTCTAGGATTGAAGTCATGTTATCTTGTTGCATAAAGAATTGTGAGCATGATGCCAAGGAGAAAAGTAACAACGAGGGAGATTCTTGTTCCATAAACCTTGTCAATGGTTGTTGTGTAAGGAACTTGATGCAAACCTAAAGATTGTAAGGCTTACAAATGAGGGATTACTTGAAGAGGTTGCTTAAGTAAGTTTGGTTACATGCCATAATGCTTACGAAGCTAAATAGTGAAAGATAGGGTGGTGTTATGGTGAATTCATGGAAATCGCATTTGACGGATGACCCATAAAAATTTAAGGTCCGTTAATCTAAGTGAAAATGGTAATTATATTTCAGCAAACGGGAATTGCAGTTAACTAATTGTACCTTCTTTAAGGTTGGATATCTCGTCGATTAATATTTAAAGGGAGCATTTGGTCTGAGATTTTTCAGTGAGTCTTATTCATGGTTGGCCATCGTCTGGGTCCTTCTTACTTGCGCCTTCCTGGAGGATGCTTGTTCATATAATTTGTGTTGGACAAGGTCGTAATCATCTTATTGTCGGGTCATTCTGGTCGGTTGCTGGGTGGCGACGAAGAGTCACGTGAGTCCGTCCTTCTACACGCGCACACACCTTGACACAAAAAAAATAAAAATAAAAAAATTCACACCTTTTAACAGAGTTGTTGTCATAACGAGGAGGGTCATTACAGATATGTATAGAAGAGGAAAAAGAAAGGGAATTTGGATAATTTGGTTTCTTGAAACAAGATACACAGATATGCTTTGAAACATAGAAATATGACTTTGCAATATGGTTAATGTATATCTCATAATTCAAGTGCAATACCAATTGTATCATGATCAGACCAATACATGTCTAAGATAAAGATGTTGTATTAAGGAATGGGCGCATTTGACCATACATGGTCAATAAGCGCATTTTGCACATGACTTGTGTTGTTCAAAAGAAACCAGAGACTGTATTTGCACATGTAGTTTTCCAATTGTTTTGTTCTAGCATTATTTTGTAGCATGCCAATATTGAAGTCTCCTACAAGAACAATGGTTCCTTTCAGATGCAAATGGTCTAATGCATTGGAAAGAACATTTAGTATGTTCGAGAATGTTGCATGGGGAGCAACATATAGATTCAATATTGCAAATTTTGTTCCATGGAAAAATGTTTTTGCAAGCACCATCTCAACATTCTTTTCTTCGAAATATATATGCTCCAAAATTGGTACATTTTTTTCACCAATATCATCACCCCATGTGTAATGTAAATTGATATGCAATTTTGACTTGGAAATTGTTTGTTTTGCATGCATAATGCCATGTATGTTTCCTGCAAGCATAGAATATTGGATTGCATTGTATCGTAGTCATTGAGTATATCATCCATGTTTGAATGTAAGTTGTGCGTGTTAAGTGAGATAATTGATACAGATGAGTTTGTTTGTATGAATTGGTAATAATACCGCATATGCCATTTTGCGGTAGTCCTGAGGTGTTCCATTTCAATATCAACCTTTTTTTTGACTTTGAAATTATCTTTTGTAAGAGGACTTAGTAAATACAAGGAGTTTGTGCTTCATACATGGGACAATGTTGTGTATACAAGTCCATGTATTTGAATTCTAGCAGGTTGAAATGCAACACTATTAAGTGTTAGTCCTTGCCATGTGTGAATTGTGCATGCACATGAAAGTTTAATTGGAAACAGTTTTCAAATCTTTAGTCGACCTGTCTTTGTTGATGTCGATATTGGCTTTGATATTCTCAAAATAGGTGTCCAGTCGCTTGCAGTGTTTGAAGTATATAGATAAGCCAACTTGTTTTCTTATTTATTTCCTATTTGTGGTTCATGGAACTTAATCCGAAGGAGATCAAGTTTTTATGTTTTGGTATAGGCTTTGAGTATTCCATCTACACCATTGACCAAGACATCCTGTGAATCATAGTTGTAGGCATATATTTCAACCAACATTTCTAATTTCAGGACAATATGCAAAGGTAAAATGGTTGTATGTTCATGACGTGAAACATTTCCATGGTTGTCTTCTTCCAGGTCAATTGAATTGATGATGATATCATCACGAGGCATGAGTGATAGCATGTCCCTGTTATGCATTGAAACATCCTTATTTGTGTAGAACATGTAAGGGAAGGTTGGGTTTGTTGGTGCATGTTGCAATCACCTCGAATTGATATATGTTAATTCATCATATGCTTGGTTGTTTGTCCGCATTCTATTCGGAATGGAAATAAATGTTTCATTTGTCTGACACATTATAGTATGCAATTCAAAGCATTTAATATTGTCTCTATAGAAATCATGCATCATTTTTTTCATGTTAAGCATAGGTCTTTCAAATATAAAATAATCTTTGATCGGTTGTGCCTGGTAAAGATCCCCACAAAATATCATGTCAATGTTTCCAAAGTACTTCCTGTGCACATGTTTTATGCTTCTTAGTCGGTTTTCAATGGAATACAAGAAGCAACATCCAATCAAAGATGCCTCATATATAAATACAAGTTGGAGTTCGTCATAAATCTTAGACAATGTATCTAACATTTCCTTTCTAAGTGGAAGAAACTATGACTTGTTAAAAGGCATTAAAAATGAAGATTGGGTTGTTGTTCCACTTGCATTATATGCAAATTTTCCTGTGTATGCAACTACTAGGCTCTTTGGTTTCATAGGATTAAAGGAATTGTTTGAATCATAAATTATTATAAGAATTTGGAACAATACTTTCGCTATGAATGTCTTTCATGTTTCTGCTCCACCTGTAAGGAACAAGTGCACATGAGTGTCCATGTTCAAGCATTTTTTAAGTGCAATGTCCTTTAGAATTATTTGATGTTCTCGATTCAAAAAACATCTTATTTTGTGGTATTCATTATTTTCAATAAGGAAATGATGTTTTGTAACTTGAAAACCAATATTGATATGTTTTTCAATGCCACCTTCTCGAGGACAAGGAAAATCTGCTTGCAAGTCATAGGACTCGTAGGGAGTTCTATTTGTTTTTCAGTTTTTGAATGTGTCATCAATATTGTCATGGTTTTCTAGCTCATTAACTGCAATTTCTAGATCACCCCATGTTGGATTAACATTGTAAGTAAATCTAGCTTCATTAATTTGCACTACATTCTTAGAGGAAACATACACAACTTCCCATGTAGAGAAGTTATGTTTTAATGTATCTTCGTTTTCATCGAACAAAACATATAACACAAGTTTTTCTCTAGAATAGATTTCATAGTCATGATGTTTATTGTATTTGACAAACCATATTACAAAGGGTATTTTTTTTTTTGTAAGTAAGAAGTAATATATATAAAGGTCCTGCGATACTGCAGTAAAGTTTTCAAAATACAAACATGTTCAGAAGTGGGAATGCTGGACTGCCCCAACAGAGGGGAAACTAGTCTAGGTTCCCAAGATACCTCTTTAGTTCAGAATACATATAGTCAAAAGCAAAAGTTTAAAGACTGAGTTTATACTGAACTGCGACAGGGACCAAGAGACTAATAAACCGACCCATAACAAGCAATTAAACTAAACACCTGGCGAGAAGGATGGCCACTTAGGAGTGAGGTCCCCGAGCCATGGCTCCTCCTCAATGAAGGTTGGTTCATAATCAGGCTCACTTGCCACGTTGCGCTCGACCCCCATAGCTCGACTGTCCAGCTCTTTTTCCGCTGACTCCCTGTAGACTGGGCGTTGGGCAGTGTGCGGTGGTCCACTTGTAGCATCTACAAATGCATTCTTGGGCGTTGCTGCAACCTGTTCTTCAGTTAGAGCCCCCTGCAAGGATGAGAGTAGTTGGGGACATCTCTCGACCTTGGCATCTGAGGCCTGGAGGCGGTAATTTAAATCATCCATCTCCCGCCGGAGCTCGAACACGAGATCATTCATGATGCGCAGCTGGTCACGGAGGTATGCATTATCAAGAGAGCCAGATGGCTTCCATTCAATTCACCCAGTCTCTCCCCGAGGAGGTTTGCTGCTTGGGCTGGGGAGGGGTGGAGAGGACTGAGACATTACCATGGATTCAAAAAGGTGGCGCAAGAGGGAGTTGGGCGAGCGGGAGGGAGTAGCTCTGGAGGCGACCAATGGTTCAATCATTGTAGCAGGTCGAGGAACAGACTGAGGAGGCGGGGTGGGCTCGCTAGACATAGAGCTGGGAGAGCCCCGTTTTGGTCGTCCTCGAGGGCGTTTCGTTGCGCTGATAGAGTGCTGGAAAATGCAAAAGAACGACGACCAACGCAAGAGGAAGACAGGGGAGGCTTTTTGCCTGTGTCGTGACCAGAGGAGCTGTGCGGGCACTCGGTAGGGAGAAATGTCAAATAACGATGGTGAATCCACCGTTTAACGTACGTGCGAGGGAGGGCCTGCGAGAGTGTTAATGCCCCCTCTAATCACAATAAACTCCATTAAATTCCCAGGAGGGCGGTGAGCTGCTGCACGCGCTCATCACGTGCTAGCACGCTGTGTTGGTTTGTGCCACCCTCCCCTCCGTGCCGCGATGATCCTTTTATCACCCCATCCAGGGGATTACAAAGGGTATTTTTATTTTTGATATGGGTGCACCATTTTTTTTGTAATGTGATACGAATTCTGCTAAGAGGATTTGCCTAATAGGAGATGGACATTGGAGGTAATAATCAATAATAAAGTGACATAGCAGGTCTTATGAATTGGCAAGCTCTTTTTCTAGAAAACATAGTGGTTTAAGCACAAATATGTGTTTCTCAAGTGAGATGTGTTTATGAAGACACATTTTCTTGAACTACAATTAAGGGACAGGGAAAGTGCAATACAGATTACTTGTTGAGCACACATTTGTTGAATATTAATCAATGTATTTTCAAGCGTACGCATCATTGTTATGGCATCAATATGACTTATTTCATTTTCTTTGTGTATTTTTCTAAGTGCACTTGTCATAGATTTGTCAAAATTTTTCATATACAAGGTAAAGTATGATGTCGCAACATATGCATTGAGGACATTGTAACAAACCTCCCATTTTGTCATGACATCAAGCGTCACATAACAAGTGCATTTTATTTTATTTTATTTTATTGTGTAGGAAGGTAAACATGACATTATAGTCAACGGCGCAACACAACAACGAACACCACGCAAGCAACTCACGCAACAAAAACATGAATACCTAACAAGAATAAGAATCACTACCCGCCCATCCTACCCTGCAAAGGTTAGGACCTCTAGGACACATAAGCTACGCTCAAGCCCAGGTTCCCATCGATTTTGACCATTTAAGGTCTCAGAGCTGGCGACTGTTCTGAGGAACAAGCAGGTGTCTACATCCTGCCCGACTCAAGAAAAACAAGCCTACTAAGCTATGGACAATCATCCTAACAACCCAAGATTAATTACATAAGTAGCTAGAACCCTTACAGGTAGAAAACCAAGAACATTAAATGTTTACAAACCAAGTACCACCATTATTTAAAAGGAACCACAACACCCTCAATGGGAAGCGCAAGCTAAAAATGACTTCGCCAAACCCGGATCAATAGTCGAGTCAAGCTAGTCAATAATTACAATCTATGTTAATCATATATTACGAGCCCAACTTAGCATGTCTAAAATACAATATGACAATAAGGTACAATGTACATTAGTCTTAAAACCAATTCATTGCGCAAATTTAAATCACAATTTTTCATCAAGAAACCCTCTAAATCAACGTTAGATAGACATCAATAGGCAAGTCTGGACTTCGACTTGGCTAATAATAAAAACATAATTAATCATTAATTATACTCCAACTAGATTGTCTAAATTATATTTTAGCCTTTACTTTACAATCAAATAGACATTAAAGGCAACCAGTCTAGCAAAGTAAAATATGCAACCCATCTTTAATCCAAACTCCTTACAACTAGACATTAATCTTGATGACAATAACAACCATTTTAAACTACAATTCTACCATCAAAATAAGTAATGAAGCAAATAACAAAAGCCTTTAACAAAAAGAAAATTAATCAAGACATTTAATAACATGGCATTTAATAATAAATAATTGGGCATTTATCGCAAAGCAAATAACAAGGCACAAAAATGAAAAGCAAATAATTAGGCCTTTGATAATACTCACTCTGGCATAATGCGGTGTATCCCTTATAATTTAACAACTTACAAATTCATGCCATTAATAATACACCAACTCAATGCAATGTATTCTTTACACTGTATAAATATAATTTAAACACCTTAAAAAGGATTCCTTTACTGTAATGATGCACATGCATAATGTATAATATTTAAACTCATGCATAAATTATAATTTAAACAACTAAAATGATTCCATCGATTGATATTACACTCAACGTACTGTAGGGTGTTACTTTCACTTTACAACATATAATTTAAGCACTAAAAAAATATCCCTTACTGTATTGATGAACAAGCATAATGCATAATATTAAACTCATATATAATTTATAATTTAAACAACTAAATGATTCCCATTGAGAGATCAAAAATAAAATTATCCAAGGATTTAAAGGAAATGCCAGAATTAGAAACACTCGTGGATGAGAGTTGGCAGGGCGTTGGTAAAGGTACGCAATAGTAAAGTAGGTCGAGAGGATGGTAAAAGCATCAAAATGCTGAGAGGGACGGTGAAAATTTCACTGAGTGAGGGGAGAATGTCGGCGCAGTGCATGGAGGGACTTCATTGCGTGAAAAATGAAAAATGGAATCTAGTCAATCATCTTTTTATCTTGGTGGAAAATAACAATGAGATTACATGCAATCCCCAATAAAAATGAATTTTCATGCATCCCATTCTCAACCGACAAGGCAACTCAAATTGTTGTGTACGAAACATGAACGCCATATCTCATCTGAAGGAAAGCTACAGGAACATAGTGCACCAATTAAAGGAAAAACAAAATCATGGATGGAAGGAAAAAATGGTCATTTAAAGAAAATCTCAGTCACATTAACAAGGGCATATTGTGGTCATTTAAGGTAGTGGCCGAGTCATCTGTCTAACAACAAATCAAGGGCATGCAATAGCCAAATAGTCAATCTCCCTAGCATCCATTCAGGAGCATTTTCAGCATCACCGTCATTCATTTAAAAGTAAAAAAAAATTGTGGGCAATCAATTGGCAAACGTTCAACCTTTTGAAGGGAAAAACGCAGGCATTCAATAGCCACTCAGTAAAGTATATAAAAAGTCACAGCCAAAATGTGCCTATCAAAATTGCCATCCACAAATCAAATGCTAACCATTAAACTAGATCTGGCCTTCTAGTAAATACATGTAGTGTTGAGTTTATGAAACGCAGAGTAAAACAAGAACACTCCTATCAAGATAAAATGAATTCCTCACTGTAAATACATATTAACTCAAGGTAAAACAATTCCATCTCCATATAACACTCAAACATCATTCATCCTAGCGTAGAGGCAGCGCTTTACATGTGTTACATATTTAGTATCGCTAAGGCAAGATCTTATAGCCATTACATAATGACCAACGCTGAAGTAATAACTTTTTCATCCATTAACTATTTAAAATAGCAGAGGTAATATATATATTTTTACATCTCTTACAAAATTACCATCGTCGAGGTAAGGTTTTTACCCCCATTACATAGTGACAATGCATAAGCAATACCTTTTTCATCCATTAACTATTTAACATAGCATAGGTAATATATATGTTTTTACATCTGTTACAAAATTTCCATCGTAGAGGTAAGGTTTTTACCTCCATTACATAATGACAACGAAGAATAATAAAAACAAGTCAATCTACATGAACAAATGCAGATAGAAGTTAAATTCTTTTCACATATCGGGATACCAACATAAAGATGCTGACAACAGTAAGAGATCGCATAGGGAAAAGGATAACTCGTCGAAGGGATCGAAGGGATTCTATCAGTCAAAGAACAAAAAAAAATAAACAAGGAAGAAAAATAAACCATATGCATGGGTCATACTGGAAGGTGAAAATCAAACAATCAGGCAAGGAAAACAACAGAGGTAGATGACTAAAGGGCTCATCCTTCACTTCACCATCCTTGCATAGAAAAGCAGGGCATTGAGATCCATAGGTCTTTTAGCACCAAGGCGACGGCCGTAGATCAGGATCCTACCTGACTGCTCAGGAAAGGAATGAAGAGCTAGGGATGAAAGGCTAAACAATCACATGGATCACAATCGTCACCACATTGTTGTCAAGTCATGTAGGGAATGAAGGCCATGGGAGTCGATGATCATCGAGCTAGGCTAAGAAAATTTACAGTCATCAACTTAGAAGACATCAATTTACATTTCCAATAAATAATTAGATCCAAGCATAAGTCCTAATACAATCTACCAAACAAAAATGAAGATAGCGTACCGTTGTTGGATCGCCCACTCCGAGTGTCCTCCCCGTGCACCGTGCAACTCCTACTTGCCGACTGTCGAGACTTCACTGGTACCTCCCATCCAATGCTAGGGGTACTCTTCTCCCCCCTTAGCCCCCCGAGCCGTAAAGGAGCCACACACACTAACCAAAGATTTTGTCTAGCTCCCATATTGCCTTGTAAGGCCGACCCACCACTCCTCTCTGAGCTAGGTATCCCAACTCCCACAAGTAAATCAGTGAAGTCGATATTTTTGTAGTGTAACATTACACAAACAAAAGATGATCCTTCATCCTTCTCCTTCATTTTATAGAGTTTTGAACTTCCTTTCTTTCCTTAAATCTTATTTAATTAAAGTTTTAAAAATAATTTCCTAAAAATTCCTCTCCGTACAAGTGTCCCCCATCCCCTTCATTCCTCCATTATTTAATTTCTTTAATTAATTAATATCTTATTTCCCTCACCCACCTAGAGCTACTCCTAGAATCACTCCTAGGTGTCCCCAAATTCCCTTACAGGTTTTAAAGGCTTTGCCTATTATTAAATTGCTAATTTAGTTTAAAATTAGAAGCTCTTAAATGGTAGATTCTTTACTAAGTTGACTTTCCACTTTTCCCCTTAGTTTCTGCTTTTTCCCTTTCTATGTTACCTCTTTTCCCTAGTTTTTTTGTTTTTTTTTTTTCCCTTTTTCCCCTTTTACTTAGAACTCAAAAAGGCAGGTGTGAAAATTAACCCTTTTCCCTTTTCTTATTTAATTAGTATACTTTAATTTATTAAGGTAATAAAACAATTAATTCCCTTTTTAATTTTAATCCAACAAAAGTTTACCCCCTTTTTATGAATAAATCAAATTTCTTACTCCCTTCATGTTACAAGATTTAATGAAGATCAGAATTATTATTTAAGTGGATTTTATTTTTATTATTTTTATTACTATATTTTTTTTTGGAGGACAATTTTACCACTAGCGTAATTTAGACTTAAGCCTTAAATTTTGTACTGGGCGACATTTCATTAGGGAAATTTTTCTGAAAATTACTTAACGTGTTATTTGTATTAGGGCCATCTAGGTTCATCCATCTATCATTAACAATGCGATGTGCCCTTCAAGACGCACTAGGTGCTCCAAGCTTGCCACACGCCTCATCTGTTCCATTGTGCGACATGCCCTTCAGGATGCACTACATGCTCCAAGGGTGCCACTCGCCTCTTGAATGATTTGGTAGACATAAATAACCCTTGGAGTCAACACTTCGCCAGGTCAACTTGTGGGAGACTAAGGGATTCTAAGGAATAAGTCCTCTGCCTTATTGCGCGCCCCTTAGAATCATCATGAGAGACTGTCACAATCTTCCCTCACGACATCGTGGGTCCTCTCGAACTAGGTAATCGTTAACCTGCAGTTCGAGCCACGATGAGAGTGCTAGTAGGTTGTGGCAGGGCTACTATCCACACCTCTCCCTCAACATCTCTAGTAGTCATGCGTGACCCCTTTACTCCATATGTGTGTATGGTCGACAAGCTATCGTCAACCTACATCATCAACAAATCATGTCAGAACATATCCATATCATATCACCCAGTCAGATGCACTAATATCACAGTAAAACAATCAAAAACCAATGGCACACTCCCTGACTCGATCCAGAGTCCAAGGGGTTCCATCAATGCCTCTACATCCTCGAGGTCCAAAATCCGGCACACTCAGTAAGACCGAGTCAATAGCACCTGTCTATGTTGAGACAAAAAAAACAACATGTCATCATCCTGTAATGCCTCATAATCAAAATCAAAAGTTTTAATAGCATAATTATCCATATCACTTGTGAGAAAGTGTCCTCAAAGAATAAGTTCGCTCAGTTCACTAGAGAAGGATGCTACATACACCCCCTCTTGGTCTAAAATTTGTCCTGAAGTTTCACAGTATATATGCCGAAAATAAAGTGTATCACAGTATCATATGTCTATCTATCAAACAAAAATGGAAACTATTGGTGCATATCATACGCATCCTCCCAGGTCACCGAGTGAGGACTATAATTGTCCCACTCGAACTTGACCTGATCTATTGTTCGATGTCATAGTTGTCGAATGCAATAACCCAAGATACGGACCGGATTAGCTATGAACACTCCCTCATCTGATACCTGGAAGGAAATCATGTCAATAACATGTGTAGGATCACTAATATAATGTCGCAAAATAGATACATGAAAAACATCGTGCATATGCCTCAAAGAATTATTCAAGGCTAGTTGATAGGCCACGGGCCCCTTCCTCTCCACAATATCGAAAGGTCCCATGAACCTTGGAGAGAGTTTATCTCCCTTCCAAAACTTGATCGAACTCTTATGTGGTTTAACCTATAAGAAGACTCGATCGCCGACATTGTAACTACGGTTGACACGGTGCACATCGACATAACTCTTTTGTCGATCATGTTCTTCTTTAATCTTTTGTCTTATTGTTTTCATTTTCTCTTCCATTTCCTAGATCACTTCTGGTGCCACCAAGGCCCTATCCTCAAGACGATGCCAACTCAAGGGTGTCCGACATGGTCGCCCATAAAGAAACTTGAAAGGCACCATCTTAATGGTGCTCTAGTAACTGTTGTTGTAGGAGAACTCCACTAGCCGTAAGAATTATTCCCAACACTTTTCTTGGTCCATCACGTACATGTTCAACACATCCTCCAAGGTTTGGTTCATTCATTCAGTCTGTCCGTCAGTCTTCGGGTGATACACAGTACTAAAGTTAAGATGGATTCCCAAGGCCTCTTGGAAACTCGTCCAAAATCATCTAGTAAACATTGATCCTCAGTCGGATATAATCCTCTTAGGCATGGCATGCAACCTCACAATATCACTGATGAAAACTCTATCTAGGTTAGGTGCCTGATACGTCGTATGCACAGGGATAAAGTGATAACTCTTCATCAGAGTGTCTACTACTACGAAAATCGAGTCATGTCTCCTTGCCATCAGTGTCAATCCAACAATAAAATCCATCGAAATAACCTCCCATTTCGATTTTGGAATAGCTTGTGGTTGTAGTAATCATGTTGGGTGTCTATGTTCAACCTTTACTTGCTGACATTCTAAACATCCGCCCACATATTTGACTATGTCTGCCTTCATTCCCTTCTAGAAGAATAAGGGTTTAAGGTTTTCTCTCATCTTCGTGACTCTTGGGTGAGCCATGTATACTTCTCTATGAGCCTCGCTTAGGATCAACATCCTCAACTCTTCGTTTGGCGGTACATAGATCCAACCTTTAAACCTCAATAACCCATCGTTATCAAATGAAAATCCCTCAAATCGTGGTACCATCATTGTGTTTTCTCCGATAAAACCCTCGACTTCTTTTTACTAGTCATTGTCACGCTATAAAGCTAGAATCTTTTCACATAGATTCGTTTGAAGAGGCAGTACTAAAAAGATGCGTGGTCTCTGGCTCAATGCATCCGCCACTCGATTCAATGTTCCATTTATGTAAGTAATCTCAAATTTATACTCGCTATGCAATTCCGACCAACGTCGTTGTCACGCATTCAGGTCGCTTTGTGTAAAGATGTGTTATAGGCCACAATGGTTAGTCCTTAGTTCAAATTTTCGTCCGACAAGGTAGTGTCTCCAAACCTTCAAGGCATAAACGATGGCTAACAACTAAAAATCGTGTGTCATGTAGTTCTCCTCATGTCTTCTTAGTTTCCTTGAAATGTAAGTGATCACTCGTCCATCTTGCATCAAGACTCTGCCTAAGCCTTCCTTGGATGTGTTAGTGCATACCAAGAAGTCTGCGTCCATGTCATGGACCTTTAGTATCTGTGTTGTTGTCAACAATTCCATGAGCCTCTAAAATTCTTCTGCGCATTTCTCGGTCCAAAAAAACTTCTTGTTGTTCTTCTACAACTCTGTGATCGGATTTTCTATCTTCGAAAACCCCTCAATGAACTGTCGATAGTATCCTGCTAAACCCATGAAGCTATGCACTTCTGCGACATTCGGCGGTGTAGGCCATTCCATAATAGCCTCGACCTTTGCTGGATCCACAACAATGCCTTTCCTGGAGATGACATGCCCCAAGTAGTGAATCTTCGATTGGTAAAAAGAGCATTTGGAAAACTTGTGTGAATACTTGGATGAACTTTTCCAAGTACTTGCGGAACACCTCATTCATCAAACTCATAAATACCCCTGGGGAATTTGTTAGTCCAAATGGTAAAATAGTAAACTCGTAATGTCCAAACCTCATCTTAAAGGCAGTCTTAGGGATGTCATCCTCCTTAATCCATTACTGGTGATACCTTGATCGCAAATTGATCTTGGAGAACACCGTCACACCCTTCATTTGATCAAACAAATCATCAATTCTCGACAACGGATATTGATTCTTGATCGTGGCATTTTTCAACTGACGATAGTCAATGCAGGGCCTCCACGATCCATCCTTCTTCCGTATGAAAATAATAGGTTCACCCCATGGTGACACACTAGGATGCATTAGTCCTAGGTCTAGCAACATCTTCAGTTGCATTTTCAACTCTTGTAACTCCGGGGTCAACATCCGATAAGGCATTCTTGCTATCGGTTCAATCCGCAGTTTTAGGTCTATGGTAAACTCCAATTCCCTCTCTAGTGGCATCCTAGGTAACTCCTCCGAAAACACGTCCACAAACTCTCTCACCACCGGAAGGTGTTATAGACCTTCCTCTACTCCCCTCTCATTTAATGCAAGGATCGCATAAAGTTTGCACCCCTTGCGCATGATCTTCGAAAGTTGCAAGGAAGAGATGAACCTCATGGAAACTCCCTAAAATCACTCTTCTATATCCCTTGTCATTGACCAAGATCAACTGTTTCATCTTGTTGTTGAGTATCGCCTCATTCAATTCCAACAAGTCCATACCAATCACAACATCATACGACCCTAGGATCGTGATGTACAGGTTGGCCCTGGTGACAAACTCTCCTAGCTTAAGGATACATCCTATAATATTTCCTCCAACCTTTTGTTTGGATCCCAAAGCCATCTCTACGAAGCTAAACTCGTCATGTTCGACTTCCTTTACCTTAATCCTTTTTAGTGCTTCACCAAAAATGAAACTCTCTGTAGTACCGGGACCTATCCAAATACTAAGGGTCTGGTCAGCGACGATACCTGTCATCTCGAGCACAATCGACTGGTACTCTACTTGGAGGTTATTCACCACTGCATTAATCCGATGGGTATTTCCCATATCTCCCACAATAATGGGTGCAACTGATCTAGATGCTCTTGTCCTCTCCACAGGGTAGTCACGCTAGTAGTGTGGTTCCCCACACGTCCAACACCCCTTCTTCAGCCCAGTAGTCCTATACCCGAAGTAGAAGATGATGACCCACCGGCCTGGAATCCTGGTCTGTTCTACTGAATAGGCCTAAACTGCTGCTGATGCAAGCGACGTTGCCGCTGATGTTGTGGTCCCCGATAAGGTGTTTGTTGCTGAGGTGCCAGTCGCCAAGGTGTAGTTAAATTGGATCCCCTCTAGAAGCCACGATATCCTGGCATATATCTAGCTGGTGTTTGATGCTACTATGCTCCAAATGAATCCTACCCTACTGGTCTCGTCAGAGTCCTGGTATGACCCCCTCTGATAAGCTCCTCCTCTGCTATGAGGGTCTTCTGGATGGCATCATGGAAGGTTTGAGGCATCAAAATCTTAACCTTTGCACATAGGCCTCCATTAAGGCCAAACATGAACTTGTTGACCTTAAGTTTATTAGTGTAAAGGTGCGGAGCATACAAGAGAAGCTCCATAAGATGGGCCTCATACTCGGGCACCATACGACCACCCTGTCGTAAGGATTTGAACTCATTGAGATGACTCTCAATGAATTCCTCTGAAAGGTACCTCTCTCGAAACCATTCCTCGAACAGTTCCCATGACACATCTTCGACGACCATGTTCAGTTGCGATAGGAGCGTCTTCAACCATAGAAGAGTGCTCCCCTTCAGTTGAAATACCGTCATGAGAACCTTCATGTTGGAGGTATAGTCGTGAATTGCAAAGAACATCGCCATGTTCTCCAACCATGCCTCGGCGGCTGCGCCATCCGGGGTACCAAAGAAATTAGGAAATTTGATCTTCTTGAGTTCACGGTGAATGCTACTAGTACCGACCGGAGCACATGGTGGAACCTCAGTGGGTGCTAGCGCCTTGGCCCCATCTCTGTCCAAATGGTCGATAAGTGACTTGGACATGCGCTAGAAAGATCTCATCATTCCGACTACATCACCAACTGCTATCTTCTCCTGTCCGAGAACCTTCTTTCCTCCCTATGGGTTAGACCCCTCAGGCATGGATGCTACTAGAGGCATCGTGCCTCCCCCCTAGCACCGCATCATCTGCCTCCTGGATGTCCTCTAACCATGATTACCTTCACACACACAAGTTAAATCGATTAGAAACAATATAATCAAATCATATCAACGAAATCTGTATAGATCCCAAGTCGCAGGTTGAAACTGCTCTGATACCACATGTAACGAACCTCCCTTTTCATCACAACATCAAGCCTCACATAACAAGTGGAATTTTTTTTATTTTTTATTTTTGCGTGTGTGTGTACGAAGGTAAACATGACATTATACTCAACAATGCAACATGACGATGAACACCATGCAAGAAACTCATGCAAAAACAACATGCAGACCTAACAAGAATAAGAATGACTACCCGCCCTTCCTACCCTGCAAAGGTTAGGACCTCCAAGACACATAAGAAACACTCAAGCCCAGGTTCCCATAAATTTTGACCATTTAAGGTCTTAGGACTGCCGACTGTTCTGAGGAACAAGGAGGTGTCTACATCCCGCCCGACTCAAGCAGACCAAGCCTACTAAGCTATGGACAATCATCGTAACAACCCAACATTAATTACACAAGTAGCTAGAACCCTTACACTGAGCAAACCAAGCATATTAAATGTTTACAAACCAAGTACCACCATTATCTAAAGGGAACCACAACACCCTCAATGAGAAGCGCAAGCTAAAAACAACTTCACCAAACCCCGATCAATAGTCGAGTCAAGCTAGTCAATAATTACAGTCTATTTTAATCATCTATTATGAGCCCAACTTAGCATGTCTAAAATGCAATATGACAATAAGGTACAATCTACATTAGTCTTAAAACCAATCCATTTCACAACTTTAAATCACAATTTGTCATCAAGGAACCCTCTAAATATATGTTAGATAGACATCAATAGGCACGTATGGACTTCGACTTGGCTAATAATAAAAACATAATTAATCCTTAATTATAATCCAACTAAATTGTCTAAATTATAATTTATCCTTTACTTTACAATCAAATAGACATTAAAGGAAACCAGTCTAGCAAAGTAAAATATGAAACCCATCTTTAATCCAAACTACTTCCAACTAGCCCTTAATCTTGATGACAATAGCAACCATTTTAAACTAGAATGCTACCATTAAAAGAAGTAATGAAGAAAATAACAAAAGCCTTTAACATAGAGAAAATTAATCAAGGCATTTAATAACATGGCATTTAATAATAAATAACCGGGCATTTATCGTAAAGCAAATAACAAGGCACAAAAATGAAAAGCAAATAATTAGGCCTTTAATAATATTCACTTTGGCATAATGCGGTGTATCCCTTATAATTTAACACCTTACAAATTCATGCCATTAATAATACGCCGACTCAATGCAGTGTATTCTTTACACTGTATAAATATAATTTAAACACCTTAAAAATGATTCCTTTACTTTAATGATACACATGCATAATGTATAATATTTAAACTCAGGCATAAATTATAATTTAAACAACTAAAATGATTCCAGCCATTGATATTACACTCAACGTATTGCAGGGTGTTACTTTCACTGTACAACATATGATTTAATCATTAAAAAAAGATCCCTTACTGTATTGATGCCCAGGCATAATGCATAATATTAAACTCAGACATAAATTATAATTTAAACAAGTAAATGATTCCCATTGAGAGATAAAAAATGAAACTTTCCAAGGATTTAAAGGAAAAGCCAGAATTATAAACACTCATGGATGAGAGTTGACATGGAATTGGTAAAGGTACGCAGTAGTAAAGGAGGTCGGGAGGAAGGTAAAAGCATCAGAACTCTCAAAGGGACAACAAAATTTTCGCTAAGTGAGGGGAGAATGTCAGCGCAATGCCTCGAGGGATTTCATTGTGTGAAAAGGACAAAATGGAATCCATTCAATCTTCTTTTTATCTCGGTGGAAAATAACAATGAGATTAGATGCAATCCCCAATCAAAATGAATTTGCATTCATCCCATTCTCAACCAACAAGGAAACTCAAATTGTTGTGTATGAAACATGAATGCCAGGTCTCATCTGAAGGAAAGATACAGGAATACAATCCACTAATTAAAGGAAAAATGAAATCATTGTTGGAAGGAAAACCTAGTAATTTAAAGCAAATCTCAGTGAAATTAACAAGGGCATATCATGGTCATTTAGGGCAGCAGCCGAGTTATCTGTCTAACAACAAATCGAGGGTGTGCAACAACCAAACAGTCAATATCCATAGCATCCATTTGAGGGCATTTTCAACATCACTGTCATTCGTTTAAAAGTAAAAAAAAAATCGTGGGCAATCAATCGACAAACATTCAACCTTTTGAAGGGAAAAACGCGGGCATTCAAAAGCCACTCAGTAATGTATATAAAAAGTCACAGCCAAAATGTTCCTATCAAAATCACCATCCAGAAATCAAATGCTAACCATTAAACCAGATCTGGCCTTCCAGTAAATACATGCAGTGTTGAGTTTATGAAACATAGAGTACAACAAGAACACTCCTATCAAGATAAAACACATTCCTCACTGTAAATACATATTAACTTAGGGTAAAAAAATTTCGTCTCCATATAACATGCAACCATCATTCATCCTAGCGCAGAGGCAGTGCTTTACATGTGTTACATATTTACTATCACTGAGGAAAGATCTTACAACCATTTCTTAATGACCAATGCGAAAGTAATACCTTTTTCATCCATTAACTATTTAAAATAGCAGAGGTAATATATATATATATTTTTCATTTGTTACAAAATTATCATCGTAGAGGTAAGGTTTTTACCTCCATTACATAGTGACAATGCAGAAGTAATACCTTTTTCATCCATTAACTATTTAACATAGCAGAGGTAATATATATGTTTTTACATCTGTTACAAAATTTCCATCGTAGAGGTAAGTGTTTTTACATCTGTTACAAAATTTCCATCGTAGAGGTAAGTTTTTTACCTCCATTACATAATGACAACACAAAATAATAAAAACAAGTCAATCTACATGAACAAACGCAGATAAAAGTTAAATGGTTTTCACATCTCGGGATACCAACATAAAGATGCTGACAATAGTAAGAGAATGCCTGGGCCAAAGGATAACTCGTCGAAGGGATCGCAGAGATTCTATCAGTCAAAGCGCAAAAATAAATAAACAAAAAGGAAGCAAAATAAACCATACGCAGGGGTCGTACTGGAAGGCGCAAGTCAAACAATCAGGCAAGGACAACAACAGAGCTAGATGGTTGAAGGGCTCGTCCTTCACTTCACTATCCTTGCACAAAAAAGCAGGGCGTTGAGATCCATAGGTCTTTTAATGCCAAGGCAATGACCGTAGATCAAGCTCCTTACCGAATGCTCAAGCAAGGACTCGCGAGATATGAACGAAAGGCTAAACGATCACATGGATCACAATCATCACCACAGGGTTGTCAATTCATACGGGGAATGAAGGCCATGGGAGTCAACAATCATGTGAGATCGGAAGAGAGATATGAACGAAAGGCTAAACGATCACATGGATCACAATCATCACCACAGGGTTGTCAATTCATACGGGGAATGAAGGCCATGGGAGTCAACAATCATCGATCTAGGCTAAGAAAAGTTACATTCATTAACTTACAAAACATCAATTTACCTTCCCAATAAATAATCAGATCCAATCATAATTCCTAATACAATCTACCAAACAAAAATGAAGATAGCATACCATTGCTGGATCACTCACTCCGAGTGTCTTCCCTGCACACCATTCAACTCTTGCTTGCCAACCATCGAGACTTCACCGGTACCTCCCAGCCAATGCTAGGGGTACTCTTCT
>CBVK0100654935.1:0-11494 GCA_900067695.1 Picea abies
TCATCAGGGATCTTGTTGTACATTTTGTTAAATCTTTTAGAAAATTCAGAGACAGACTCTCCTTCTTTCCTTTTTAGAGATCTAAATTCAGTAATGTAGTACAAAACGTCCTTTTTGTCGCCCCGGTGCCTCAAGAAGGCTTCATCTAATGATTCAATGCCAGTAATGGATCCAGGGGCCAGACCTCTAAACCACTTCATAGTCTCACCAAAAAGGTTTTGGATGAAAACCCTCATCCACACATCCTCATTTTCAATGTTTGGATTATCTGCATAGCTGTAGAAAGCAACAAGATGTTCCTCAGTTGTTATATCTTATTCTCTTGTAAACTTATGCATGTATTTCAAATAATCTCTAGGAGGGAAGGCATTCATTGGCTAAGGTAATACAAGTGGAGCATATCTTGCAGCCACTATGGCATCCATCCTATTTGCAGCGGGGTTAACAACTGCCATTTGATATTGAACTCTTGGTGAACAAGGAGGAGAAGGAGATTTAACTGTGTGAAGATTAGGAGAAGAAGGAAAGGATTAAGGGAGGGTTTCAGTTTTCACAATAGAAGGCTGAGCCTTGGAAGAGGATAGTAAAGTCTGTAAAAGAGATCAAGTTTCCACTTCTTTAGCAGCAAAAATTTTAACAGGAGGTGGGGTAACAAAGCCTAAGGTAGGGAAATCTTCAAAACTATTAAGACTGAAACATCTTTCAATGTCAGGGGAAGAAAAAATGCCAATGCTTTCTTTTTTCAAATCAGTTTCAAAGGAAGAGTATTCGACAGGAAACTCTTCAAAATGAAGTTTCTTAGATACTTCAGCAGAAGGTAAAGAAAGCTTACTTGATATAACAACTGGAGTATCAAGAGTGGAATCAGGCAACTGACCAGAAGCACTTGTAGTATCAACAAAAAAACCTTTTTGAGAAGCTTTTCCCCTCTTGATTATTTTCTCTGGGTCAGCCTCAAATGGAACCAAAGGTAGTTGTGGATTTGTTCTCGTATGTCTGCCTTTAGGTGCAAGAGCTGAAACAATGGAGTCGCCAGGTGAAAACTGCAATCTTCAAGATACTAAGTTCTAATGCACCTATAGAACTAGTAAACTGTGTCATTTAATCCCAGGGAAAAGTCTTCAAATTGTTCCCCGGTAGCGGTGCCAAGAATGTTAGCACTAGGAATCACCTTCAGATTGCATGGAAGGCAAGCCCAATACCCATTAGGTTATGTGTGAATGTAAGAGTGTTTTAATGGGTCAAATGGAAAAGACTCAAAATGATAATGTTCCAACTCAAAATACAGGGCTAGCATGTACCAGCAATCAAGGTCTTGGCTAAATTCAATCAATAATTGGGAGTGAGTATGAATAGAGAGAAGACTTCAATGAGAGGAATGTAGGGGCTACTGTAAACATCATGCCTACAAACAACCTAAGGGAGAAAGATTCTTAACACAAGATCTTCTTGATTTCAGAACTTAAGAAAGCTAAATAAACATCATGATAATAGAATGATCAAACATACACCATAATATCACCACAACTATTCATGTGAATCATTCAAAGAATGAACATTTAGCATCAGAAGCAAATAAGCTGAAAGAGAAGCTGATTTCTATTAACCAAGATGTCTTAAATCAAGTACATAGCCAGTTCACNNGATTTCTATTAACCAAGATGTCTTAAATCAAGTACATAGCCAGTTCACAGTCACTTCATCAAAATATTACAGTATAAGGGAGCCTTTCTCAACCATCCAAACCTACTAAAGAATTTCATCTATCTATTTATAACAAAAGGGAGGCAACAACTTGAGGTACGAGTTGGCCTCCTTCCCATGAAAATATCTAAGAATTTATTTCATCTAACAACTTGACTAACAACCTATGCTATAAAAGAGGAAAGTGTTGGTGACTAATCCAACCAATATTCAAACTAACTTGATCCATGTTTGCTGCACAACTCCTTGTTTTCCATGTCCTTCAGTATCATGTGGTTGTCATCATGCTGCTAACTGTTGTTTCTGCAGTTCTCTCCATCATCAACTATCCAAAAAGTTGTTAGCTTGACCCTCCTGGATCCATGGTGTTTGTTGGTAGCCTCTTTGGGTAACACTCTGAGTAGCACACTTTGTAGTTCCTTTACCAAATTTCGTAAGATTCTGTAGCGCACTTCAAAAATAGACTAGTAGAAAAGGTAGCGCTAAACCTTCCTACCTCCTATGCAAACTTCGGTCTTTGTGAGATTTTAGGTAGCGCCACTCTGGTGCGTCTCTGTGCAAATTCCATCTCTGCCAGAAATTCGGTAGAGATTTTAGGTAGCGCCCACTGTGCGTCCCTGTGCAAAATTTAGGTAGCGCCATAAAAAACGCAACACCTCCAGCTTGGACATGTGCAGAGCAAGTAGAAACTTTGAGTAATATTAGCACCATTATCTTTAGGTGATTTGGCAGCACTGTTGGTAGCACACCAGTGGAACACCAAAAATAGACTATTCCGTAGCGCCATAGCGCTACAAAATGTCTGCATTCTTACCGCTGAAGGAGTTAGTTCTTCACAAAAATTGCAAAACTCTGAACAATAAGCACTTAGAAGCCTGTATAGGTGGTAGAGGAAATGTTTCAACAAAATTTTATCTTCACAAAAAGGAACCATCCTAATAAATGGGGCTCACTTTTCACCAGCTACTTTGTTACCCTGACACTTAACCTAACACTCTTTCTTGTAGGAGGAGGATCCTCATTTGGCACAACATGATTCTTCCTTTTTGCAATGACAAGCTTTTTCAGTGGAGTTATGCTCTCTTTGACTGTTGGTGTCTCCTTTTCAATAGCATCTTCAACCAATACCTGCAAGTTTCTTTGAGCCACTTCATCTTGAAAATGCTGTAACTCTTCTTTGAGCTTCCTATTCTGAGACTGGAAGCCTCTGTTCTGCTTATAAAGGTCTTTGAGCTGCCTATGGAGAGTCTGGGCCTTTCTTTTTGTGAACCTTTCTAGGTCAAGGGTGTGACTGTAGCCATCCATGAGCTCTTTCATCTTAACTCTGTCAGACATGATTCTGTTTTCAACTGAGCCACCTCCTTCCTATCATCCCTAAGTTGCCTGATTAATCTTTTGAATGTCTGACTATCAGGTGGAGTAGTGACATGCACAGTATCAACGAGATTTTTCATGGTCTCCTCTTCTTGCTGCATATGATTTGCCTTGTCTGTGTCATCAGGCTTCTTTATACCTTTGCCTTTGTCTTTCTTCTTTTGCACAAGGGTTTCTTCTTTTCTTTCCACAGGCTTTTCAATGCCTCTACCCTTCTTCTTTTGTAAAGGGTTTTCTAGTAGGGTCTGTTCTTCAAAAATCTCTTTAGGAATCAATGATCTTGTGAAAGGTTTCCTGCCCTTGGTATTGGCTGCTAGAGGAGAAGTGTAGCTTCTTCCCTTTCTTTGCTGCAGTTTTAGTAGTAGAAGGAACTTGTTCTAACTCTGGTGGAGGAGGAGGTGAAAACTCTCTTTGTGGGGAATGACAAGCTTCCTCCTAAGTTCCCGTGACCTGCTTGGTGACCTATGAAACTTGAACATGAACTCTACCCTTTCTCTTCTTGCTGGTACTTGATTTAGAAACACTGGTGGACGATAAAGGGCTTGCATTCTGTGATTGAGGAGTGGCTGCTACATCCAACTTGAAGTGGGAAGAAACAACAAAATGTTCCCATGAGATATATTTTTACCCAATTCTTCAGAGAGTAGCATTCTAATCAATCCAGAGTGGAAGATGCTAGTATCCACATCGTTATATTTGGATTGAATCTTGTCTGAAATCTTACCTATGCTCCTTAACAAATAGTAGGGAATATTCATTTCAATTTTTTGGTGACTAATCCAACCAATCTTCAAACTAACTTGATCCCTCTTTGTTGTGCAACTCCTTGTTTTCCATGTGTCCTTCAGGAGCATGTGGATGTCATTATGATGCCAACTGCTATTTTTTCATCTCTCTCCATCATCAACTATCCCAAAATTTGTTAGCTTGACCCTCCTAGATCCCCGGTGTTTGTTGGTTGCTGCTTTGGGTAGCACTCTGAGTAGCGCACTTTGTATTGCCTTCACCAAATTTCATATGATTCTGCACTTCAAAACTAGACTAGTAGAAAAGATAGCGCCAAACCTTCCTAATATCTATGCAAACTTCGGTCTCTGTGATATTTTAGATAGCGAATATAGGTAGTGCCATTCTGGTGTGTCTCTGTGCAAATTCCATCTCTTCTAGAAATTTGGTAGCGAATTTAGGTAGCGCACACTATGTGTCTCTGTGAAAATTTTAGGTAGCGCCAATAAAAATGCAACACCTCCAGCTTAGACATGTGCAGAGTAAGTAGTGTCTTTGAGTAATATAAGCACCATTATCTTTAGGTGATTTAGTAGCACTGTAGGTGGCACACCAGTGGACCACTAAAAATAGACTATTCCATAGTGCCATAGTGCTACAGAATGTTTGCATTCTTACTACTGAAGGAGTTAGTTCTCCACAAAAATCCCGAAAAATCTGAACAATAAGCACTTAGAAGCCTATATAGGTGGCAGAGGTAATGTTTCAACAACGGCTTATCTTCACAAAAAGGAACCATCCTAAGAAATGGGGCTCACCTTTCACCAACTACTATGTTACCCTGTCACTTAACCTGACACTCTTTCTTGTAGGAGGAGGATCCTCCTTTGGCACATCAGGATTCTTTCTTTTAGCGATGGGAGGCTTCTTCAGTGGAGCTATGCTCTCCTTAGCTGCTGGTGTCTCTTTTTCAATAGAAGCTTCAACCAATACTTGTAAGTTTCTTTGAGCCACTTCATCTTGAAAATGCCGTAACTCTGCTTTGAGCTTCCTGTTATGAGACTGGAAGCCTCTGTTCTTCCTATAAAGGTTTTTGGGATGCCTATGGAGAGGTTGGTATTTTCTTACTGCAAACCTTTCGAGTTCAAGGCTGCGACTGTAGCCATCCATGAGCTCTTTCATCTTAACTCTATGAGACATGGCTTCTGTTTTCAACTGAGCCAACTCCTTCCTAGCATCCCTAAGTTGCCTGATTAATCTTTTGAATGTCTGACTATCAGGTGGAGTAGTGACATGCACAATCTCAACAGGATTTTTCATGGTCTCCTCTTCTTGCTGCATAGGAATTTCCTTGTCTATCTCATCAGGCTTCTTGATACCTTTTCCTTTATCTTTCTTCTTTTGCACAGGGTTTTTTTCTTTTCTTTCCATAGGCTTATCAATGCCTTTACCCTTATTCTTTTGTATAAGGGTTTCTGGTAGGGATTGTTCTTCAAAAACCTCATTGGGAACTGATGATCTTGTGAAAGGTTTCCTTCCCTTGGTATTGGCTGCTGGAGGAGAAGAGGAGAAGTGTAGGTTCTTCCCTTTCTTTGCTGCAGTTTTAGTAGTAGAAGGTACTTCTTCTAAATTTGGTGGAGGAGGAGGTGAAAAATTTCTCTGTGGGGAATGACAAGCTTCCTCCCTAGTTCCTGAGACTTGCTTGATGACCTCTGAAACTTGAACAATAAATTTTCCCTTTCTCTTCTTCCTGGTACCTTCTTTAGCAGCATTGGTGGATGATAAAGGGATTGCACTTTGTGATTGAGGAGTGGCTACTACATCCAACTTGAAGTGGGAAGCAACAACAAAATGTTCCCATGAGATATATTTCTTACCCAATTATTCAAAGACTAGCATTCTAATCAATGCAAAGTGGAAGATGCTAGTATCCACATCCTTAGATTTGGATTGAATCCTTTCTGGCATCTTACCTATGATCCTTAACAAATAGTAGGGAATAGTCATTTCAATTTTACCAGTAAAATGTAGCAGAAGCCTTATATGGTACTGGTACAATGTGTTAAAATTCCCTTCACATGTAAAGTATCTCTGGATGATTTTCAATATCCTGTCAAACTGCTCAATCAACTGATTCCTTGGCACACCTTTAGACAAATCACTGGCTTGATGTCCAGGATTAAGGAAATATTTGGCATAGGCTACATTCAAAGTCATGGCTTTAAACCATTTCTCACCTATGATAGTGATTCCTGTTGCAGTTGAAATAGAGGCCTCAGTCACCTCAAATTCTAAATCCCCCACCTTGGTTCTCCTACCATCAAAATGTAAGGCCAACTGCCTTGTCACCTCAGGATGGCCTCTTTGCATATTCTTACAGAAAGAGAGGCATCCCACTCTTTGAGAAACTTCTCTTGCCATGGGCTCTATCTCAAAAAGATGCATATCCACAGGTTCAATTCTAACTACCTTTCCCCCCTTGCGTGACTTCTTCATCTGAGGAGTCTCCATAGCGTAGGCCGATGGCTTCTTATGGCTATGGGATAGTAATGACCAGGAGAACCTAAAGTTGAGCTTCAAATGGACAAAGCTGCACTTTTACATGAACTTCCCCTTAAACCAGATTGATTGCTAGTAAGCTAAGACTTGGTTGTGGAAATCCCTCCCTTAGATTTGTGTAGGTATTGAACACTTAGACAATGAGAGGATACTTTGTAGTTGGCCTTTTGAAGCTGGGTAGAAAACACTTGATTCAAATGTCAAAGGAAACATGGGAGACACAGTGTGGTTAAGCAACGCCTTAGGTAGTGCAGTGCGTATGCAGAGGATAGAAATGTTTAGAGGTTGTGATATCGATAGCTATGGGACGTGGGTGTATCGGACTTTGACATACAGGTCCATAGGTTTGAAAAGGGAGGAGACAAGGATAAGATGATGTGAAGAAAGGTCTCCCTCAACTATACAAGCCCGATAATCCAAAACTCTGAGTGTTAACCTCTTTGAAAATTTATGTGCAGAGGAGGAAACACGGGATACCTGTGGAATAAACACTTGTTTGAAGCCTCATCAAGATTTCAGGACGAAGTCACGAACATCACGACCTCCGAATCTACCTCAACATTGGGTTTGGCAGCATTGCTATCGCCTGGTTAGAACTTTGAGTTTACACAGTGCAACAATCTTGAGTTTTTCAAAATCACAAACCGTTATCAAAGGCTTGAAGGTATCTTTTTAACCAACTCCTGGCGCTGAAAACAAGGAAAATGACATCAGTCGTTGCAATCATAACTCGAGATGTAAAATGATGAACGTGAAAGGTGCTACGGAAACACCTGATGAGTGGGAAACACTCCATTTCAAAAAATGATTGGACAGGTAGGCAAGGATGACAAGGCATGTGTACGAGGGCATGAATGATGAAAATGGTCTGGCATATCAGTTTAGTCATGGGAAGGATCGATCCTAGTGACAAATCATGAAGGAGACCAAAATTTTAAGTCATGAACAAAAACGGTTCTAAGTCCAAAAAATCAAATTAGGATCGAAACATAAGTTATGACTCAACATTTTATTTATCAAAAGGGGTCCTAACAAACACAACTTTAAAAGGGGTGAAATTTAATTTAATTTTTTTTAAATCTAAGGCTTAGGAAAAGATGGAAACAAACTAAAAAACCAAAGGCAACTTAGTGTGATAACAAAGGTGACGGAGGCCCTTTAAGCATGCAATGGAGTGTGATGTAAAACTTCTTTTGAATGAAGCGTAGCCACCATCTCTTTCTTTTTAGAGATAAGCTACCCCATTTTGCCAATTTGTGTTCTACATTGTTTTCTATCTTATTCATTAATAGAAGTTGAGTTTCATTGTATTTCTGTGTTCTCTGCTATAATTTTTTTTTTGTCTCGTTTCATTCTCAGCATAATAAGGATCAGGGGCCAAGCCAAAAGAAACACTATAAATGTCAGAAAACATTTCAACATTATTTACCCAGGAGGAGAATGGGAGACTCATCCATGAAATCAAGGAGGAAGAGATACTCAAGGCAATTTGGGAACTTTCTCTAGAAAATTCTCTTAATCCAAACAATTTCTCAATCCACTTTTATTGGACACACTGACACAACATTAAATTTGACTTAACAAGGATGCTTCAATCTGTTCACAAATATTTTAGAATGGGTGGTGCTACAAACTCTTCCTTTCTAGCTCTCATCCTAAAAGAATTCAATTATTCCTCTTTTTTCATATTCAAGCCCATTTCTCTATGCAACATCTCTTACAAGATAATGGCTAAAATCATTGCAAACAAGCTAGAATCTCTCGTCCCGAAAATCATCTCTAAAAATCAAGGCGACTTTATGGAAAAGAGTCAGATTGTAGATAATATCATTCTAGTCTAAGATGTAATTCACTCTAGTAGGACCAAGGGGGATAAAGGCATGATAATCAAGATAGATATAGCTAATGCATTTAACTATGTTATGCATTCCTTTCTTTTTTATGTGCTAAACAAGTTTAGCTTCTGATCCCATTCATTCATTGGATATCTGCATGTGTTATTAGCCCTTGGATCTACCCTTTGGTCAATGGGAAAGCTACCTCTTTCTTCAAATCTAGTAGAGGTATTAGACAGGGGTTTCCTCTCTTCCCCTTGTTATATATCATTATGGTATAATCCCTCAACATAAAATTAGAATTTGAACGCACCTCAGGAAATTTTCCAGGCATCAAGGTGGTGAGAGGGATAAAAAGAATCAATCACTCACAGTTTGCGGATGATACCATTTTTCTCAGAGATTCCTCCACTATCATGGAAAACATATTTAAGAAGGTATTGGATGTCTTCCTCCATGTATCTTGGGAACTTATTAATCACAATAAATATCAAATTTATGCCTGGAATATCAATAAATTCACTCTGAATGCAATCTCTAGAATTTTCTATTTCCCTCATATGGAAGATTGGAAGTCTTTTAAATATCTTGGCATGCCTATTTGTTTGCATTCTACTTCATCCCTTTTGTGGAAACATACTATCTATAAGATAAAGTCTAAGTTTGTTCAGTGGAGGGCTTAGTGGCTAAACCTTGCTAGGAGACTGGTTCTTCTCAAATCAATCCTCTTAGCGTTTCCTATCTTACAATTCTTAGCTCTTCTAGCTCCCATAGGTGTCAAACAACAACTTGCTCAAGAATAAAGGAAGTTTCTATGGTAGGGAAGAAAATATAATTTGAAGATATGGTAGGGAAGAAAATTTAATTTGAAGAGGTTTCATTTGGTTAATTGAGCTACTGTAAGGGCACCAAAATATAACGATGGTCTTGGCGTTAAAGACCCCTTATTGATGAACTTGGCTATGGTCCTAAAACTTCTTTAGAGATTAATTATGGGGAAGTATGATTTGTGGAAGAAAATATTGCACAAAAAATATTTTGAGGGGCAACAAAAAAGATGCTTCAATAACTCCCTTGAAGTTAGAGAAGGGTCCCCAATAGGAAGCTAGTCAAAACAACCCTCCCAATCTTGCAAGCGAAATTGATCTAGGTTCTTGGAAATGGATGACACACAGACATTTGGAAAGACAATATCATGGGACAACAACCATTGATCACTAAACATAATCTACCTCCACTTCATGACTGGTGGGAAAAAACTCTCTACGACATTTTAACTTGGTCAAACTCAAGCTTCTAGACCGAATGAAACTTTGGCAAGTGGCCTACATTCTTAAATTAGTCAATGATTCTTCTAGAAGACTCTCTTGAAGGATGTGCCCCTTGGTGTCTTACTTCCTCTAATCAAAGAGGATGGGGGACAACCAACTACTTGGTAAAATAGGGATAATAGTATAAGTTGAGTATCTCTTCTCTTCCTCCTAGATTCACAATGTGGAACAAAATATGGCATCCATAAGGTAACCCTAAAATTAATATGTTTTTTTGGACACTGGCTCATGGAAAAATTTTGACAACAAAAAACCTGCATAAACGTGAGATCCAAGGTCTATCTAGATGTGATCTCTATTTGAACTCCGTTGAAACAACACATCCCCTATTTCTCGAATGTAGGTACACAAACGGTCTAGAGAAGTGCACTTACTGGGATAGAACAAAGACTTCAAAAGACAAAAACTTGGAAGAGTCTATTTGACAAGTGGGACAACCTTTATAGGGGATCATTAAAAAACAAACCAATCCTAAAGCGACTTTGGATGGAAATGCCTAAGTATATATGTTGGAAAGTATGGTTGGAAAGAAATAGAGCTATCTTCAATCAACAATTACTTGTCCTAGAGCAGGTGTGTATCAGGGAAAAATATCTCTTGGTCGAGCACCTTACCACCAAAGGAACCCAACTAACAGTTCCACAAGAGTTGGAGAAGGATGAAGTATTGTGGTTCAATTTTAAATCTTGGTCTCCTCCCTTCATGCACTCATGTTGCGAAAATCTCTCATAAATCATGTTGGCGGCTTCTTTTGAACCAACAAGGATTTAGGAAATGGTGATTAGAACATAACTCATTTTTACTCTTTTTTTATGGGGCTTCAAAAAGAAACCCCTGGGTGGCAGGTGTGGGAGGGGTTATTTATAACCTTGGAGGGACAATAGTATATACCTATGCATGGAGTCTCAGAATCCCATGTAATGATGTGGCTAAAGCTTATGTGTTACTGGAAGGATTAAATTTAGCAAAAAATATTCAAATCCCAAACCTCATAGTCATCAAGGGCTCCAAAATAATTATAAAATATATGCTTTCATATTCATCCCCATTTGATCTTCAATTGACAACAATTATGGAAAGAATTAGGCACATCAAAGAAACTTTTGAAAATGTGAGTTGTTTCATATCTTGCATGAAAATAATGTTGTGGTCAATCGCCAAGCGAACTTGGCCATTAGGAAAAAGGTTGGGGCGTTAATCATCAATGGTAAGGAATATACACAACTGGTCCCTTAATCATGCCTAGCTTGAAATAAAGGTAGAAGTCCAAAGTCAACCGAGTCAGTTGGAAGGTCAAGCAACTCTACTGCTGGCAACATGTGACAGGGAAGCAACAATTAAAGACAAGGAGGTAGCCATTGGTTGACTCATCCTTTAACTTCTATTCATAAATGTTTTTCAAAGTCTATAGAAGCTTAGGTATCTTTTATCACACATATACCACTAGATATTGTAGAATAATGTTGTATTGGATGTTGTCGTAGTTAGAATTAGAACACTTTCTTGACATGCAAATTACTGTCAAAGAGCCATTTTTGATGTAACCCGGTTGTGAGCTTTCACTACAACCTTTATATTAATATAAATTCCCAATTTCAATTACTTAAAAAAAAAATAGTTATTTAAAAAAGATAAATATCATCATCATCCTTTTTATTGCATCGAGAGAAAGAGAAAAAGTACACATGAACAATCATAAAATAAAGTTAAAAATAAATATTTAAATAAAATCAAAACATAAAACAATAACGCTATCCTCCTTAAAATTGTTTGAAGCTACTCTTCGGTGTTGTCGATTGGGGGTTTAATTTTATGTTTTGAGTGACAACTACTCCCACGGAATTGATTTTGTGAATGGAAATAAAAGGAATCCGTTTAGTTCAATACCATTATTAATAGACATGATGAACCAATAAATTGGCCTATTAGCTCAGTTGGTTAGAGCGTCGTGCTAATAACGCGAAG
>CBVK0100654951.1:0-17876 GCA_900067695.1 Picea abies
ATGTATCATAGTAGTTGTACTATAGTAGGGAGATAAAATACAGAAAAACAAACAAAAAATTAGAAAAAGGAAGAAAACAGATAAAAAGGGGGAAAATGGGAAATACAAAGGTAAACAGGGGGAAGTGTCACATAGAAAAAAGGAGTATCACATAGATAACAAAAACAACGCATAGTCAATTAAGTGCATGCAAAAGTCAAGCACTGGACATAAATCATTAAGGGAATTAAAGCACAGAAACAACAGTTAAACTTGGTAGGAAAGCATGTAAATTTGGATAAACCTAGTAGAGGATTCGAAAATCAAGGTTGTGGAAGCTAGATTGAGGGATGCGCAGGAAAAGGCATAGAAGGTTTCAGAGAGCATAAAAACCCTTCCACCAACGGAACAAATGACGACTATTTTGGCACAGAGGAAGTTATACAAGGAAATTAAAAAGATGTAGGACCAATAGAGGATCCTTTAGAAGTGATTAGGACCACTACAAGATGAAGCATTGAGGGTGATAGGAGAACTAGAAATTGTGCAGGGTAAAGTGAAACATGTGGCACATGAGGGATGCACAGGAAAAGGCATAGAAGGTTTCAGAGAGCATAAACACCCTTCCACCAGCGGAACAAATGACAACCATTTTGGCACAGAGGAAGTTATATGAGGAAATTAAAAAGATGCAGGACCAATAGAGGATCCTTCAGAAGTGATTAGGACCACTGCAAGATGAATCACTGAGAGTGATAGGAGAACTAGAAACTGTGTAGGGTAAAGTGAAACATGTGGCACACGACACGAAAGAGAATCTCACGACCCTAAAAACAAAAGGTGTAGGGGGTGTTTTGGGAAAAGAGGAAAAAATAACTAAGGATGTTGCGATAGTAAAAGAGACCTCCAAAAAAATCATAGAGGCATGGAGGAGCATGCAACAGGATTGAGTGGATTGGGACGATCCACATGTGAGTGTTGGGCGCTTGTTGTAAAGGCATTTTGGATAGAGCTTTTATGAAAATCCTAAGTATGGAAGATATGTGCAGAAGAAGAGAAAGAAAACAAGGCAGGAGTAGAGTGTGCAACAAAGGCACATTCAGGAGGATAGAGCTTTTATGAAAATCCTAAGTATGGAAGATATGTGCAGAAGAAGAGAAAGAAAACAAGGCAGGAGTAGAGTGTGCAACAAAGGCACATTCAGGATCGAGAGTGCATAGTAGAGGAATGTGCAAGAGTTTAGTGTGCAGTAACAACATACTTAGCTAAGAATAAAGTAAGAGAATAAAGAAGAGAAGAAAGTAAGAGAAGAAAATGAGTGAAAAAGAAGGATAATAGTTCGGCATGCCAAAATCAAGAGAGACACGCAAAAGTAGGAAGACCAATTGTCAAGAAGGAAAAAGCATCATGCAGACTTAAAATAAGGAAAATCAAGCCTGAACAACAAGTCAACATGAGTTTTCATGAGTCAAAATAAGTTGTAATTTGGTTTTTGGGATATGCAAAGTAGGGTTTTGAGCCATATAATTTATGTATAAGTATGTAATAGGTTGGGAATATTAGGGGTTCTCTTGTCTAGTTTTGTACTGAGGATTAGAGTGAAAGAGTCTATGTCTAATGTTAAGGAAGAGAGTTGTAGAGAGAGAGAGAGAGGCTTGCACTACATAGTGGCTAGGTAAGGTGGAGAGAGATATAGCATGATGCATATATTGTAAGTGCAGTGTGCAACCCTGAGACGATTACAGAAATAATAATAAAGAAGCCAACCACTATGGACGTAGCTCAAAGTTGGGTGAACCACATCAACTCTTTTTTCCACTTATATTTTATGTGATTGATCATGAATAACCTCTTTATTCCTGTTAGATTAGATTTGTTGCTTACATGATCACTGCACCGTAGTTATGAATGCTATAGTAATCGGTTTATGTTGCAATCTGAAGTATAATGGAACTATCTAACATAATTCACTAAGTAACCAAGGAATAATAGATACAAAATAAGTATAAGTTGAAAAAGGTTTTAAATTGTACTTGATACTGATTCACCCTCGTCTCAATATCAACAATAGGCTCTCATCCAACTGACCAAGGGTAGTTTCAAAGACAAATTTGTGTGGGGAGGAACATAGTAGAAATCCTTTGATGATATGAAACATCACTTATGTTCATCCTCGGTGCTTGCCTTACCCAAAATACAACAACCATTTGAGATTGAGACAAATGCTTCTGATTATGTTGTTGGTGTCATTCTCACTAAAAATGGTCATCCAGTGGCCTATCACAGTGAGACACTCTCAGATGTTGTCTGTAAGTACCACACCTATGAAAAATAAATATACTCCATCGTAAAAGTCTACCTCCAATGGAAGATTACATTATAGGAAAAGATACATTCATCCATATGGATCACAAGCCTTTGTATTTCATGCAAACACAAGGAAAATTGTAGAATGACTTCCATAAAAAGTGATCAACATACTTGCAACGGTTACATATCAACATTAAGTATAAGAAAGGGAGCACCAATCACATTGCTAACTACCTCATTCAACGTCCAATTGTAGCATCAAACACGGTGCTTGACTCTTTCAAGCATGAGACATCTAGGTGGTCCCAGCTCTATGACAATGATCCTGACTTTGCTACGACCTACCAAATGTTGGGAATAGGCACAGTTGTCGTTGACTACTATATTCAGGATGGAATACTACTCCATCTATTGGACATTCATTTTGGATAGAGTTTTCATGAAAATCCTAAGTATGAAATATATGTGCAGAAGAAGAAGAAATAAGACAAGGAAGGAGCAAAGTGTGCAACAGAGGCATAGTCAGGCTCGATAGTGCACAGTAGAGGTACATGCAACATTCTTACACAAGAATAAAGAAGGAGAATAAAGTAGGAGAATAAAGCAGACAATCAAGAAAGAGAAGAAAGCAGGCGAAAATGAAGGATAGCAATTCGGCATGCCAAAAGTAGGAGAGACGCAAAAAATCAGGAAGACCAATTGTTAAAAATGAAAAAGTAGCATGTAGATGTAAAAGTAGGAAAATCAAGCTCAAACAACAAGTAAACATGATTTTTTATGAGGCATAATAAGTTGTAATTGGGTTTTTGGGATATGAAAAGTAGGGTTTTGAGCCCTATAATATATCTATAAGTATGTACTAGGTTGGGAAGATTAGGGGTTCTCCTGTCTAGTTCTGTACAAAGTATGAGAGTAAAAGAGTATATGTCTAATGTTAGGGAAGAGAGTTTCAAGGAGAGAGAGGCTTCCACAACAGAGCGAGTAGGCGAGATGGAGAGAGAGATAGAATGATGCATCTATTGTAAGCACAGTACGCAAGCCTGAGACGATTACAAAAATAATAATAAATAACCCAATCATTATGGACGTATCCCAAAGATGGTTAAACCACGTTAACTCCTATGTATGCTTGTATTTTATGTGATTGATCATGAATATCCTCTTTATGCATGTTATATTAGATTTGTTTCTTACCTGATCACTGCACCATAGTTATGAATGTTACAGTGATCGATTTATGTTGCAATCTGAAGTATAATGGCACTATCTAACATAATTCACTAAGTAACCAAGGAATAATAGATACAAAATAATTCTCATAGAACATAAACAAAAATTATTAAGACGATCACCTCTCATTCCCTCACTATTGCAGAAAATTGGTTCTTGCAACCCCAATAGATGCCTCGAGTGAGACTTCAATTACATGCAGGTGATTCTGAAATGGATGGTGTCTGAAGGGTTGTTTTGGTTAAGATAACTTGAACCTAGGGTCTTATAACTGTATGCCAACACCATCTGGTTCATCCCTTTGTTCCTTCAAACGAGAATGGGAAGATGATTTGGGAAGCCCACTATAGTTGGGTGGAAGGACACTTTGGCATGGAGAATAAAATGGAAGTATTATAAAATTATTTCTATTGGAAAAAGCTTCGACATGATGTTAGTAAGTATATCAGATCCTACACTGTCTGCTCCATTGCTAAGACATCTATTAAAAAGCATGGATTGTACACTCCTTTGCCTACTCTTGAAAATTCCTGGAAATCCATCTCGATGGACTACATGTCAGGTATCTCGTTCACCAAGCATGGAAATAACTGTGTATTTGTGGTTGTTGATCAGTTCTCTAAAATGGCCATTCTGACCACCTACAAAAATATTATCATGGATGAGGCCACTGCCAATCTCTTCTTCGAGTGTGTATGTGTACAGTTTGGCCTACCACAAACCATCATATTAGAATGGGACAATAGATTTTTAAGCACGTTTTGTTCGAGCGTCTGGTCACTAATGGAAACCAATTTGATAAAATCCACTACCTTCCACCCTCATACTGATGGACAAACAAAGGTCATCAATGGGATGATTGTGCATATCTTGTGCATGTACAACTCCAAGAGTACACGCAAATGGGATAAGATTCATCCTTTTGTCCAACACAGCTACAATAGATCCCTTAATAGCTTGATTGGCCATATCCCCTTTTAGGTGGACTTGGGATTTCAACCATTGGGCCCCATTGATGTAGCACTTCCCCTTACATCCACACAGGAAGAATATTCCCATGTTCAATATAAGGATGACAAGGACACCAAATTCATTGAATGGATTTAGCACATATTCTAAGAATTCCATGATATTTTGTAGAAATATAATGTTAAGTACAAGCAACACCATGATCAACATTGGGTTCCCCACAAGTTTTAGGTGGGAAACAAGGTTTGGTTGCATTTGTAGAAAGAGAATCTTACAGGACCCCATTGGAAGTTGCATCCACTTCTCTATGGACCTTACACCATCACCAAGGTTGTGGGTGAAAATTATTGAGTTAAGTATTCCCCCTTTCCTTGTCTTGCACTCAATATTCAATGTGGACCTCCTTCAACCATCTTTTCCACCACTATTGGACACATCGGAAGTGGCAGAGTAGATTGTTATCGCGCAGTTTGTAGAAAGGATAAAATCTTGAGGTTTGAAGGCCAAACTGGCGTAACAAGAACCAATCCCACCCAATGTCACCACAATGGGATGGTTCTTTCTCTTTAAGGAAGTAAGGCACAGGGGAGACGTCCCCAGTGACTTGGGGTTTCGAGAAGGCAAAAGGATTATAAGACAAGGATAAATTGAATGGAATTTTTGGTTAAGATAACTTGAACATAGGGTATTATAACTGTGCACCAAAAAATGGTTATGTTTTTGTGCGACAAGTGTGTGATGACAATGAAGTCTGATTTCTAAGGGTTTTTGCACACATAGGAGAACATGGGGATGAAAAGAGGATCGTATGAAGGTAGGAAAGATTGAAGGAAGCAATGAAGAAGGAAGGGAGGGACTGAGGATGCAAAGAAATGAAGAAGTTGTATCAGAAGAAGAAGACGAGTTTGGAGTATTGCACAGTGGAAGAAGGTACAAGAAGCAAAATATTGGAGCTCAGAAAGGAGAGTCGTGCAGTTAGCCTGAGTGGAGAGGTCCTTGCACAATAGTCTAGATCATAGAGATACCATAGTTAAAAGGAGAGGAGGAGGAGTTCTAGTCCAGTCCCATAGTAGAAGACTCATTAATTCTTACTTAGGTTGGATCCTATGTCAAATCCACAACCCCATGTGTTTCACCAACATCTAAGGTAACAATTGAATATTTGTCAACAACACTCATAGTTAGCAAGGGCAGATATAGTAGCATTGGTCAGAGTAGTGGAAGTAGTGCACAGAGTCAAAGTCAACCAACATCGCCTAGGGAAGGTACTACACAAAGAAACATGGAAGAGGTAGAAAACACCCTCATACTGTGTGATCTAGGTGGATATTGATGGCCACCCAACTATTCCAACTGGCTCATTTTGGTTGTTTCAGTTTGGTAGTTTTGTTTCTAGTTTTTGAGTCCCAAAATTATGGGGTTGTTTTGAGGCCCTAAACAACGTTTTTAGGGCTCACCATAGTCATGGGGTTGTTTTGAGGCCCTAAACAACGTTTTTAGGGCTCACCATAGTCAAACTATAAATAGATTCATAGTCTGAAGACAACATGTGTATTCCTTAGATATACCTTTCCAACAAGCTATCGTGTGCCCCAAATAGAGATAGTATGACAAAGTTATGCCACTGGGAAGTTGATACACCAAACTACCCAAAATGGGGTCCACAAAACTGTTACCTTTTCATCTTTCGGTATTAGGGTTTTGGATTTTCTTTATGTTAAAAATTCCTTTAGAGCCTCTTTGCAAATCATCTTATTGTGAATGCGAGTAGTTATCACATCTCTTCTTAGAGATAAGTTGCCACCATTCTAGCGAGTCTTTTACTCTGTAATTTACAGTCTTTGTACTTTTTCGCTCATTAATAGAAATTATGTATTATTGTATCTTTGTTTTTATGGTAGCATCTATGATACATTTATGTTATATTATTAGATATCCAAGATATCTTTGTATATTTATTTGTTATATCACCTTTCTCATTTTGTGCCGAAAATAATCTAGATTAGTGGTATCAGAGCAGGTTGCTCTTGATCGTTTTTCAGTGCATGTCCCTAATGAGGTCTTAATACAGAAAGTTGGGTCTTGAGATTGTCTCTCTTGAGGAAAATATCTCTTGCACACCCAAGAAACCTGAGTCCATGGCGGAAGAAAAGAAAAATGACAGAGCAGACGATTCTATTAATTTGTTTCTTGAGCAAGCTCTCACACGACAAAGGGATGAAATGATGGAGAATTTTTCAAACATGCATGTCTTCATCAAGAAACCACTTTGGAGGCACCTCGCCTTTCAAGGTACACGTTAATTTTGATATTCCCATATTTAAAGGGAAAATAGATGTGGATGCCATAGAAAAATGGTTAAATCTGCTAGAAGGTTATTTCTCTGTTCATGATTTCTCCGACAGGGAAAATATAACCTTCACACTCCTTAAGGATCTCCCTCATGTCAAACATTGGTGGGAAACATATTGGGATCAAATTTCCATAGAGGAGTCTGGAATATATGGGGTCGAGACCACTTGGGATTTTTTTATGGATGTGATAAAGGAATAGTATTACCATGTTGATAACTATGAGGACTAGTACATGAGATGAACCACACTGTAGAAAGAGAGGGGCCAAGCAATGTCAGACTTCACCAATACCTTCCATACCTTGTGTACCAAGGTGGGTATCAAATAATCCGAGTGAAATTTGGTTCTAAAATACCATGGGGCTCTACATAGATACATCCAAATTGAAATGGATTTTATGGACATCTCATCACTCTGTGTTGCTTATCGATATGATGTTAAAATCAAGTAGAAATTTAAGAACTAGAACAAGCGGTATTTTGGGTCTGCAATCTACAATAACAAAATTATGATAAAGACGACCCTAAAAGACAACCTCTCGAAAACCAGTCCAAGCGACACGAAAAGAAGGGTCACATAAAGACGAAGAAGGGCATTGGAAAATGGTGCAATTTCCACAAAATCCCCTAGCACAACACTGATGAATGTCGCTCAAAACAATCATTGGTGGTTGATATCAAAGACAAGGACCCAAACCCTGATTCAGAATCTGATTCAGAAAATATTGATAGAAGAAAGATCATCGACGCAGATCCCATTGTTATTGTCGCGACCACAACAATTCAACCAAAAGAACCAATAGATCCTGAAGAGGGGGAGCGCCTTTTTAATTCAAAGATGTGGGTGAAGGGGACCCTGTTCCATTTTATTGTTGATAGTGGAAGCCAAAATAACCTCATCTCAACAAAGGTCATCAAACAGTTGGTATTTTCGACAACACCACACCCGCATCCATACAACATCAGGTGGCTTCACCAGGGACGAGATCTTTGTGTCAAACAACAATATCAATTTTCATACAACATCCATCCCTTGAAGGATGAGGTATTATGTGATGTTTCCTCGCTGGATGTATGTGATGTTCTCTTGGGTCAGCCATATATGTGGAAGTGCCATGCTATTTATGAGTCTTGACCCCGTAGTGTCATTGTTACTTTGAGGGGGCATCTTTACAGAATACCAGAGGTAGTTCCAACTATTTTTTCACCTAAAAAGTGTCGCAAGGTAGTATCTCATACTGCAAAATTTGTGGAAGTGCCATGCTATTTATGAGTCTTGACCCCGTAGTGTCATTGTTGCTATGGGGGGTCATATCTACATAATACCATAGGTAATTCCAACTACTGTACCACCTAAACAGTGCCACAAGTTATTATCTCATACTAAAAAATTTAGCGTCTTCACAATCTATTCAAAAAGTGAACAGAAGGACACTACAACCACGAAAACCTTGATCCAAGCACCTTCTATCCAACAGAAGCAGGTCGACAAGATCATAGCAAAGTGAAAAGATTCCTTCTACACATAGACATCTCATGTAGAATGATTGCTTGAAAAGATTCAACCCTGCCAACAATAGGTCTGTAACATCCTTCCACAACACAACGTCCCCTGCAAGGCAAGCAACACACTAAGATTTAGTTACATCAATCGCTTTCCCCTCTCCCCTGGGAACTCAACGCAATGGAAGCCATTGCTTCCTAAGGAGGGAGGATTGATGGGAACTCAACGCAATGGAAGCCATTGCTTCCTAAGGAGGGAGGATTGATCCAAGTGGATATCGGTGACCCCCCACCTATTCCAACTGGCTCATTTTGGCAGTTTCGATTTGGCAGTTGTTTTTCTAGTTTTCGAGTACCAAACTTTTGGGGTCGTTTTGAGGCCCTAAACAACGTTTTTAGGGCTCGCCATAGTCAAAATCTAGACACAACCATAGTATGGTGGAAATATGTGTACTTCTCAAATAGACCTTTCCAACGATCTATCGTGCGCCCCAAATGGAGATTGTATGCCAAAGTTACACCCCCGGGAAGTTGATACACCAAATTACCAAAACCGGGATCCAAAAAATTGTTTTCTTTTCATCTTTCGGGGTCAAGGTTTTGGATTTTATTTATGTTAAAAAGGCATTTAGAGCCTCCTTGTAAATCATCTTCTTATGAATGCGAGTATCCATCACATCTCTTCTCATAGATAAGCTTCCACTATTCTAGCATGTCTTTCACTCTATAATTTTACAGTCTTTGTACATTTTCGTTCATTAATAACAATTGTGTATTAGTGTATCTTTGTGTTTATGGTTGCATCTCTAATACAATTGTGTTATATTATTAGATATCCGAGATATCTCTATATATTTCTTTGTTATATCTCTGTTCTCATTTCGTGCCGAAAATAATCTGGATCACTGCGCAACTTCTCAGGAACTCTCTTAGAGTATGTACCTTCCCAAGTGGCTTCTCTGGCATAGTGTGATCACATACATCAGTCATAGATGATGTTGATGCTACCCAATCCGTTCCTAATATCTCTTTTCTGCCCTCTTATATGTATCCTTTTCTTTCCGAGGGTCGAATTTTGGCATAGGTCCTATTAATTTCCTTACCCATTTCTCAGCCTACTTCCCCCCATTTATTACATCAGCCCCTGTTCTAGTTCCTTCGTGTGTAACAACCACTATTCTTGGTCCTTCATTACAATTTTTGGATGATATTTTCTATACATTTTGATTTGGATACTGGTTTTTATTCCCTCTTGTCTTCCATTTCTCAAGTAGTTTGGGTAGTCACAAACTAAGTGTCTTGGTTGATTACAATTATAACATTTTATTGGTCCTCTACCTTCTCTACCAAAATTTCCTCTGCCTCGACCTCTGCCAAAGTTTCCTCTATTTCCTAGATTAAATCATCTTTGATTATTATATTGTGGACCACCTCCTTATATCACAATATTCTCCTTTGGAATCTTGTTCACATCTGAAGTGTGCTTTCTCATCAAATAGAATGTGTGACAGTCCTTCTCTTCATGTCTAACAGACTTGCAAAAGTTGGAAAATAAGTTCCTTGGCATACTTTGATATTTTTGCAGTAATGGACACTTCGTCGGATGAGGTACCCATTTCTTACATATTTCACAATATACCCCTCCTGGTAATGGATTTGGTGCTCTAGTCGCCAAATAATTCACAATTTCTAGACATTCGTCCTTGTGGTGGCCTTCAGTCCTACACTTAGTACACCATATTTGTTCTCATTTCTCCCTCCCTTTCGTGAGTTCTGCCAATTTAATTTTCAATTCAATTAACTGTGTCTATACTTGTGCCATCCCTCCATTGTCTCCTACAAGGGATGCTTCCAATTTCATTGCAATCTCCAACACTTCAGGTTGTGACACAACCTTTTGTTGAATCAACAACATGTGAAAGAGTGGTAGAAGTCTTGCAATAAACCATTCTTGGTGGTGTTGATCATGGATCTGGAATTTCAGTCTACCCATCATATCCTTAAAATGTTGGTCATATTCCTAGACTGATTTAGTGTACACCTATTTGATCTTCTTCAACTTCGTAATGTATTGTGAATCATAATTTGGCTTCATGAACTCTTTCAACAATGCTTGTCTATTTTTTTCTAAAGTCATGGTTTTTCATGTAGGTGTGGTACTCTTTAGTTTCAAGTACCAGAATAATGCATGACCTCTAAAGGTGGTCTCCAACTGCGCAATATTTACAACCTCATCATGGACATTCTTGGTAGCCCAATTTGTCTTGCAGACAAATAGATATTTTTCTGGGTCTTGACACAAATCCCTGGAACTCAGATAGCCTAAGGGTGTTGTCTACCCCTACCGTGTTTCTTTGTGTATTACTTGCAGACAAATAGATATTTTTCTGGGTCTTGACACAAATCCCTGGAACTCAGATAGCCTAAGGGTGTTGTCTACCCCTACCGTGTTTCTTTGTGTATTACCTCCCCTAGGAAATGTTGGTTGAATCTGAATCTGTGCAATACTTCCACAGCTCTAACTGTTGCTACTCTATCTACCCTTTCTAACTATGAGTGTTGTTGACAAATCTTCAATTGTTACCTCAGATGTTGGTGATGCACATGGGGTTGTGGATTCAACACAGGATCCATCCTGAGTAGGAATTAACGACTCTTCTACTATGGGATTGGATTGGAACTCCTCCTCCTCTCCTTTTACATGTGATGTCTCTATGATCTAGACTATTGTGCAAGAATATCTCCACTCAATCTCACTACACAGCTCTCCTTTCTCATTCCCAGTCTTTCTCCTCTTGTACCTCATTCCACTGCGCAATACTCCAAACTCGTATTCTTCTTATTATACAACTTCTTTAGTTATCTACATCTGTTAAGCCCTAATATTGGCTCATTACCCATTAATTGGGGCCTATTATATTAGTAATGTTATTTGCCTCGAGACATGATCTCCTAGTTATCCCTGAAAGTGGGGGATAACATAGATGACAGCTACAAAGCTCAACCCTGAGTACATGGAGCAAAAAACCATTGATTGGATCATGGATACATAATTTAATGGCACCCTCCAATAGAATATGCAACTCTATCGAGTTGTCAAAGAAGGGCAGCTGCTACACCAAGGAAAGTGGTTCAGCAAGCATCAAGTTCAACAAAATTTTCCCCATTTGATGGGGGCATTAAGCACAATGGGAACCATTTATTCCTAAGCAAGGAGGAATGATCTAGGTGGACATCAATGACCAACCACCTATTCCATTGGCTCAAAATACAATTTCCATGTTGGTAGTTTTTCTATAGTTTTTCGGGTCCCAAACTTCTATGGTTATTTTGAGGCCCTAAACAACCTTATTTCGGCTTGGAAATTCCTAGTCATGATTGAATAGTTGTGGACTGGGCCATTCAAAAAATTTACTTCTCATCTATACCTTTCTGATGAGGTACTAGGCGTCCCAAACAAAGATCGTATGCAAAAGTTACGCCCTCGAGAAGTTGATGTTTCAACTACCCCCATTGGGGCCCACAAACCATTTGACATTTCATCTCCCGGGGTTAGGGTTTTGGATGTTTAGGGTTTTATCATTTATNNTTAGGGTTTTGGATGTTTAGGGTTTTATCATTTATTCTTTATGTTAAAAATGTCCTTGGAGTGCCATTGTACTCATATTCTTATGAATGCGTGTAGCCGTCACATCCCTTTTCAGAGATAAGATACCACTATTCTAATGAGTTCATTTCAGTTTGTATTTTGTTTTACAGTCTCTACTCATTTCATTCTTTAATATAAATTGAGTATTATTGTATCTTCATGTTTCTGTCATATTTTTTTGTTTCATTTTGTTCCCTCATAAATACGGATGACTCAATCTCCATGAAAGAGTCAAATAGAGAGAAAGAAGTGCTAACCTCTCTTTCTTATTTCCAAAGTCTTTCTCTCATTCTCCAAAGAGTCAAATAGAGAGAAAGATACACCAACTTCTCTATCTTATCTCCAAAATATTTCTCTCATCTCCAAATATTCTAATAGAGAGAAAGACCTATCAAATTCTTTATCTTCTTTCCAAAATATTTCTCTCATTATCCAAAGAGTCAAATAGAGAGAAAGAACCGCCAACTTCTCAACTAATCTTTGGCATTACTCTGAGTGAAACCCTTCCATCTATTCTCATTCATGATAATGTTGAATATATCGTGAGGAATACAATGGAACTTCTCTGTCACATCATCCTTGTCATCGATAGGAATCTGGAAGTGACACATGGGGCACAAGTTGTGTAGCTTCAACCATGATTGAATGCAATCAGAATGGAACATGTTCTTGCATGGCATATGGAATTCCTCACCTCCCATTTCAGACTCGTCCAAACAAACAAAACATTGTGAAAATTTAGAGATGAGGTGGTTCTCAGAGATTTACACTATAGGCATGGCCTCGACCATAGATCTAGAAGCCGGAAAGGTGTCATAATTATTTGCATCATTCTATGCTAGTTGTTGGATCAACTAGTTAAGCCTCGGTCCCATGAAGTAGTCATCGAAATCATCGTACATGGGAAAGAGAAATCCCCCATCCATATTGTCTTCATGCTAAAGACAAAAGGGGTTCATAATGAGAACTCTTTTGACCCCTACAAAGACTCGATTCCTGTCCATGGTAGAACCCAAGGGTTGCAGAAGGTCAAAAATTGGTGACCTTTTGACAACAAGCATCGCAGGCCTCTAGCCTTGAGGCTCCCAATAAACTTTCCCCCTTACTTTGGAAATAAATCTTGCTCTTGGGGTCAAATTAGAGCCACCGCAATGGGGTTGATATTGTTGATCCTGCCCACCTTCCATTTCTTTGACAAAATAGTCATTGCATATTGGAAAACAAACCTCTTCTCCGATTAAAGGAATGATTATTTGGTTTCATTTGTGGCACCAATATTCAAGAACCATTACGAATGTCATTTCGAATAAAAAAAAAAACTCTTTGATTCATTACCCTAGCACCACAAATGATAAACCTATGTCATTCTTCTTCAAATTTGGCTACAAATCAGCAACCAAAGAGTGAAATGGAGATAATTTCAGTGGCAGACTAGGGTATTCTTGAATGGGTCGGAATATGCTAGGGAAAATAAATTCAAAGAGGCCATTTACACATTTCGCATCATCATGGATAAATTTTTGAGAGAGGGAGATAGAAACCCTAACAACTACACAAAGATGAGGGTGTAGATGACACACTAATGTAGAGGAATATCTAGAGAATTTTTTGCAATGGGAGACAGACTCATAGAGGGAGTAACAAAGAGAAAGAGGTGTTTATTAACAAGGAAGAATTGTGGATTTAAACATGTTTTGGCTCTAATACCACTGTCATGCTAGGTATGGGTCGGAAAAATGATTAACTCCACACTTTCCTACTTGAATTAACACGAGGAATTCATAAATACAATTGTTGTGACCTTTGGTTTCAACTTCCAAGAGGTTTGAATGACTCTTCCTATCACCTACAAATCTTAGGAATAGGTATCCAACACCTACTACCATAAATTATCATAATGTGTTTCATGTATCTTTTTTAAAGAAGTATGTGCATGACCCTAACCATGACATTGATTGGGCTTTGATCTAAGTGGAATTGGAAGGAGACTTCCCAATATAATGAGTTTGCAACTTGGACAGGAAGATTATGTTGCTTCAGATAAAAGATATAGGGAAGGTAAAGGTCCAATGGATGCATTAGATATCTTATGAAGCAACATGGGAGCTATATGGTGCTATGCAAGAGGTGTATCCACATGTGTTTTAAAATTTTGATATTAATTTTTTTGACAATTGTACATAATGATGATATTGCACCCAGGATAGGGAAAATGTAAAGGGGAGGGGAATGTATTACCCCAATTTAATCCTAAAATTATGAATGTATATGTAATCATGAAATGGTCACAATCGGAACACATGTGAGCTTTTAATTATGTACATTGATATATGATGTAAATACACTAATGGTTGCAAATGAAGAAGGAAATTAAAAAGGGGATATGAGTCTATGAGTGGGGAAGAAAGGTGTCATAGGGGATAAAAGGAAGAACAATATTATTTTATTTCGACCCTAAGTAATTTCACCTTAGCTTTATTAAACCTTAGCTTTATAATTAACCTAAGTCCTTCTACCTTGATATTAGTTACCAAAGTGGGATACGTGGACTTCTCATGAAGACACATGGTATTTACTTTACATGCAAATATAATCTTTGATTTTGGACATGTGAGTTCATTCTTATGTTGATCATTCATTATTCTTGTTAATTATTCATGGGTTTTTTTCTCTGAGCTTAGAATACCATAGTAATATACCATATTGTTACAACCATGAATCAACAAATGTTTCTGAGTCCATTGTGTGGTATATATCACATGGTCAAGGGCTAAGTGCCCTCCTCTAAGTAATCTCTCTCTCTCTCTCTCTCTCTCTCTCTCTCTTCACATGGTCTCAAGCTCTAAGGGCTAATGATACATCTTTCTCATGGGAATCTTCTCTTCTCAGGGGCACACAATGTTTTAGCTCATGGGAATCTTCCCTACACAGGGGCACACAGTGTTCCATCTCCGTCTCAAAGAGGAAATACACACCCATCTCATGGGAACACCCAAATCATGGGCTCTCTCTAAGGCCAACTCACTCATTATGTGTCCTGGAGGATGTCTCGGGAAGCTGTAATCATCAACACCATCAATGAGGAAGAGAAAGGAATAGGCGTATTTTTTCGGAGAGCTACAATGTGATTCATTATCAGGGTGGGTGCATGCATGGGCATAACTATTGATATCATCTTTAGTCCCCCCATGTACTTGTGTGATGCATAATGGCTAGGGTTTGCAAACCCTGAAAAAACGACGACATTAGTGTGGAGAGCTTGTGTGATACAAGCTTGTTTTATGTGCCAAGGAGGACTTGTCACTATTGATGCTAGCATGTAGAGGATCTTTAGTGGAGTGACCATCTTTGGTTGGGAGTGATTCCTAGCTAGGAGGTGTTGTTGGCTAGGGTTTTCTTATGGTTTCCATAGCTAGGATTTAGAGAGCTTCACTTGTACAAGCTTTTGTGATAAAGCCATGCTATGTACTTGTACTTCATCTTATATATATGTGTGTGTGTGTGTGTGTGTGAAGTTTTCAGCTGTTCAAATTTTGTGTACTTGTAGATTTTATTTTCAGCTTCTGTTATCTACTAGATTGAGTAGATTTATCACTTTTTCATGTTGATTTGATGTAGCGTATAGTTGAATTTATTAAGTGATTTAACACATATAATGAAGATAAAAGAGCAGATTTGTTGTCTCTATAATCTGTTGTAATAAGACATTTCATATATGTTATATGCCTAGAAAAGTGTGCCCTAAGGGTTGTAGCATTGTGGTATTGAAGTGAACTCATATGGTATTTATTCTCTTGGTTTACCAAGTTAAATTGGATTGAAAGGAAGTGAAGCATTGTTTCTATAATTTAATATTTAAAATAATCACTAAGGTTGAAAGTTCACAAGGAATAGATTCGGGAAACCCCAAGATTTAGGTGAAATTTCGGAAGTTGCATTAATTGTTTATTTATCAAAAAAGTTATAGCTTCAAGCTCATACTTTTATCCTCTAGAACATGAATGTATATCGGACTCCAAAACACCTTGAAATGATAAAAATTGGGTTTCTCCCCTATGAAAGTTTCCTCTAGAGTCTTGTCGTTCAACACTCTATGAGGATACCTATTCAGTATGTACATTGTTGTACAACATGCCTCTACCCAAGGAAACATAGGTATATCTAAATCAATAACCATAGACTTATAAGTCTCTATAATGGACATGTTCTTTCTTTTCACAACCCCATTCTATTACAGGTTTATAAGCCACTATAAACCCCCTCTTGAGGCATGCTTCTATGCAAAAGGAATCAAAATCATTAGAAGTATACTGACCTCCATTGTCTGATCTCAATACCTTGATCTTCCTACATGTCTGGTTCTTTATAAGAGCTTTGAACTCTTGGAACTTTCTAAATACTTCATCCTTGGCCTTCATAAAATATATCCAATTTCTTCTAGAAGAATCATCAATGAAAGTAACATAATAAAAATTATCTATCATCGAAGTTGATGACATGGGTCCACAAACATCTAAGTGAATCAAATCAAGAATCCCTCTTAATATTTGCTCACGACTTTGGAAAGAAACCTTGACATTCTTTCCAAGTGCACATCCCTTGTACACTCCTCTCTTTTCCACCTTGAAATTAGGGAATCCAACCCCCATATCTTTCGGAAGAAAGAAACATCCATAGTTTAGGGGATCAAATATTTTGTGCCAAATCTCACATAGTTTATCAATGCTAGTCAACAAGGTTCTATGCTTCATGAGATTTGTTAGAAATATCTAAAGACCACCCTCTCTAACTCCCTTGGACAAACTCAACCAAGATTAGGGATACAACTTATGAAATCACCTCCTAATAATCAAATTCAGCATTGTACTTCAAATCTATAGACAATAAACTAAAAGTAGATTTTTTGTCATGTCAGGAACATACAATACCTCATGTAGATCCAAAACCTCTCCTGTTGGCATGAAAAATGAGATAGAACCCAACCTAGTCACTAGATACTTTCCATCATCACCAAGATCCACCTACAAGCCAGTATATTTTTCCTCTAACCTAAATAAATCCAATCTATTTGTTCTCATATGTCCTAAGGCTCCACCGTAAACATTCCAAGCAAACCATGAAACTATGTTGATGGAAAGGCATGGCACCATGGAAAAGGTTTTATCAAGCCTAATAGTCAAATCATCCACACTTGAATCTCCTACACTTCCCATAATTTTTTTCTATTTCTATTGTCGTTTACCCTCCCCCTTCTTCTCAAGAAACTAAGAAGTGTAGGGCCATGCTCGTTGCACTTGAAGCACTCGATGTGGCTCAAATAATTCTTCTATTGGTTAAATTACCCTAAGTCTTCCTTCTTCTTCTTACCCTTTCTAAATCATGCATTCTTTCCTACTTTCCTCACCTTCTAGATTAGGGCTAGGTCTAGTACATCCTCATAGATGTATGAAATTGTCTCTAATCTTGTCTCCTCCCCAAAAAAGGCATCCCACAAGCTTTCGAATGAAGGTAGCTTCTTACAAGCACATATACACCCTACAAAATGATGCCAAGATGGACCAAAGCCATGTCCATTGATTTGAACTAGTTCATTCTCTTCTACCTTGTCATCAACTACAACTAGTTGATCTCTCAACTCCATAATCTTCATCAGACAACTAGCTATAGTATCAATCCTTCTCATGTAAGAATTAGTCAGTGTCTTCTTCAAAAGTATTCTCCTAGACATTTTCTCACTCTGGTACAATGTGACCAAGGCAGTATACATGTTCTTGTACATCTTATCTACGATGTGAGGGATACCAATTTCTTATCGTGCTCGGCCAAATCCCTAGGATCTAAGGGAAGTATGACCTCCTTCTCCACAAGGTACCATAGTTCAAC
>CBVK0100654983.1:0-13506 GCA_900067695.1 Picea abies
AAGATTCGCCAAAAAATTATATATACATATTATATAATTGATAAAATAACATTCATTTTTTCCTATCTATCATGGATTCGTCCATTTATTATATATATAAATTTAGGGGGGGTTATTAAAATCACCCCTGCATATATTTAATGTAAAACGAAGTCACCAAAATGGGAAAATGAAGAATGAGATGTCATCGCATTTAACTCAAATGCTACTTATTCCAATAGAGAAAAAATATCAGGTTTGAAAAGTGACTAAAGATGAGTTGAGATGTATACTTTGGAATCAATATAACAAGGGTTTCAATTTTCATACTTTTCAAATGATTTCAGATTGAACCCAGGTCGCATTTATCCATGAGCAATTTGATGATCGTTCTGGATTTGGCCCAAATCTCATTCTCCATGTGATTCATAACTAAACCATTCTAAAACAAACTAAATTTCATGGAAAGTGAAAAAATGAGTGAGTGACAGTAGAAAACTTCAATAGAATACAAAACGAGTAAAACCCATCTTCAATTTTCATTGTCATAACCTATTTCAACATAAAATTATTTAAACCTAGTTGTTCCCAAAAAAATTCAAGCTCTTTCGATCATAAAACTCTTTGTATACAAGCATAAGACATGGGAAAATAAAAACTACATACAAGCAACCAACTATTGAGCCAAACTAAATCATTTATTAACAAACATGCTTACAATATTTCCTTTCAAATCTATGTGGGTACATACCTTAGCAAGAAGAAACCAATCTTTATATGATTCCAAGTCCAAGCGGTTGCATAAGATTCACGGTTGCAACAATGAACGGACTGTCTCTTGGAGAAAAATGCAGCACTATGCTACTCTCTCCATATTCCAAAACCAAATGATTAATACATAATGAGTTCCAAATATGGAAAGGTGTGAATACGACGGTGATAATGCCCACTCATTTCCAATTTACTGCATGGCCAACTCACCAAAATTCAAATACTACATAATATGTTGATGTCACAAATGATCCAAACCCTTATAACATATGTGCCACATATAACTCTACCCTTCAACATCAAATCAACATTTATGTGATGAGGGTGTGTGTTTATGTGTGTATTTACATGATACCACCACCACATGCTAATCCAAAACCATATTTGTAAACCTTTGGCTCATAGCCAATAACATGTTTTGTGCAAGTGTCCAGGATATAAATTTCAATGTATATGCTATATATATGTTTGAACTATGATTCCAATATTGAACTAGGAGATATAAAACCATGCATATAACTTATATTGTAACATCCCGCTCTGACGCACTTACCTAACTTATTCTTTGAGGACACTTGCAATTTGCACCTATCACTAGATTGGTTGTCGTAACTAGGCGGTTCGTTACATATATGCTCAACACAAAGTGAAGTTTGAGAAACCTTTCAAAATGTTAAGGTCATGCAAACTTGAAACCCATAGTAAATAAAACATACCACCATATATGCTTTCATAATCAGTCTGTTGATCCATTGAGCCATGTATACTTGAATCTTTCATGTGATCTTAAGGACCATTGAGATATGAGGCATACAAAACTGAAACACATCCTTATACCAAATGCCACTTTTTGTGTCATGAAAATCTTAGTTATTCCAATAGGATGCTATGAATGAAATAAGTTAAGATAACTGCGTTTACAAGGAGATATATTTTCAATTGAACCATAATATCAATCAAAATATCAACTCCATGTCGAAAATGTGTGCCATAAAAAACCATATAATTTCGATTTTCTTTTCTAGGGGACCCCACCTACTATAGTTATTTTATTAAGTCTTTTAATGAATTATAAGTTTTGCAACTCTTTGAAAACTCTTTGAATAGGTGGACAAAGTATGAGTCAACACATGATGACTCCATAGGGTAGTCTAATCTCAGTAGACTAGAACTCAAAATATATGGTTTCATTCTTAGAACTATTTGATTTTTATTTGTTGATTGTATTTTCTTCTCAGGAATGATGTTTCAAACAAAATTTTAGATCAGAATTTAATGTATGCCAACAAAAAAGACACTCATGGAAGGGGAGAATGGGAAAGAAGAAAAAAATGAAGAATTGTATCAATCAAGTTTCAACAAGGTGGTTTTTCTAGTTTGACAAGTACTCAGCAAATAACATTGTGAACATAAAAAGGCTAATTTATTTTTCTTTAGTTGTTTGCATTCTTCATTCATTTAGGTTAAATTAGCATTTTTTTTTCAAAACTGATGAATAATAATGTAACTTGATTGATCTAGTTGTTTGGCTAAATCTTCCAAAATTAAAACTCAAGTAGTGAAAAGAAAACCAAAATCAAAATATATACAGGAAAAACATGAAATAAATTAAAACATATACAAGAAACACTTTAGATATAATCAATTTAGACTTTAATATGTTTTAATATAATGTTTCAGATGTGAATTGTTATCATACAAATTTTTTCTTGAGCAAATCCAACCACAAGTGTCACTAATGTGATACAACTGGGAGTAAGATCCACTGTCCCCTTAGCAAATACTCCCCTCACTTTAGTAATAGATAAATCCAACACAGAGGCTTCCCAGGTGATCTCAAGGGAATGGAGGGAAATGAGCAAATGGTTTGGAAAGATCCTTGTTTTGATCACTTGAATAAGGTGGCTAGGTCTTGAAGAAAGAAGGCTTGGGAGAGAAAATAAGGTAGGTTGGGATGTCACCTGTAAAACCAATGTTAGCACAACAATACCAAGATAAAATCTCATGAAATAAGCCCAAAAACCACTACCAACTCAACAAGTAAGGCTTGTTGTCATAAAATTGCAGCAGACTATAGGTTATAACAGCAATGAATATAATGTAACATCCGCAATATTTCACTGTCAAAAACAGTAAGTAATGATATTATATGAAATCCCTTAACGAGTAGATAATTATCCAATACTTAAAAAACTATTTTGATGGTTAGAAGGGCTAGAAAATTAATGTTATCAATAAATTTTATGCATCCCTAATGGTTGTATATTTACTTTTATAACAACAAGAAGAAAATTAAGGCAATTTCACAACATTTTTGCAGTAATAGATTGCTTAGAACATGAACAATCCAACAATAGATAGAACAATTTCAAGAGAGTAATTATCATGTTTATCAATGCAACCAGTGCCTTATCTTCAAAGGGTAAATACAGAAGTGCGTAGCTTTATGGGATTAGCAGGATACTATCGACGGTTTGTAGAGGGATTTTCGAAGATAGGAGGAGAACAAGAAGGGAAAAGATCAAAGAGAAATCTAGGCAACGAGATTAAAAGGAGTCTTAACAATCTCTAGATTTATGTTTCCCTAGGATGTCTAGCAAGAGAATCCCAAGGATTTCCTTGTAGATGTTCTATTTCCTTATAGATAACCTTTTGCAATAGCTTGAGGGAAAGGGAACAATGCCTTAAGGGGGTCCTAACAATCCTTGGGGGGGGGTTGTTCTACAAAGGACTAGGGTTGAAGGAGTCTTAACAATATTTAACTAAGTATTTTGCAAAGCAACAAGGGAAAAATAGGGCTTTTAGGGTTTTGAAGATAACCTTGAACAATGATAGCATGCAAAATATCAAAGTAGAAGAGAGAAGAAACACTTAAAACCAATACGTTTTGTAAATTAAACCCTGGAAACAACTTCCAATCCACAAGAGAGCTTCCTCAAACCCAAAATATCACTTCTAAGCCAAATCACACTATTTTTCCATTTTGTAAAAGAAGGCAAGAAAGTGGAGAAAAAATGTTTAGAGAGAGATAAGTGTCTCCAAATTATGAGTTATGAAAATGAAAAGACTAGCCTCTAATTTATAGAGGAATCCCAAGTCCAAATTACAATTAGATCCATAATTTTAGGGTCAAAACATATTTTACAATGAAAATAGCCAATTCGACCTCAAGAATATCCCACATAATGAAAAATAATGACAAAAATGCCTCCATTGTCTCCTCAAAGGGAAAATCATAGGGTGAGAAGTCTCCAAAGTCTAGGACATCATCATCCCAAGGGTGCTATGTCATCCTCATGATCCAAAAATCAAGCAAACAATGGGGTAAGGCACCACCCTTGTGCCACAACATCACCAAGTGCACCCCCCATGTCACTTCAAGCCTCTCTAAGCATGATGTCATGGTCAAACAATGAAACGATCAAGAAATGGGGGGTGACATCATGTGTGTTTCATCATGCTAAGCCTATTTCGCAAGGCATGACATCATCCAATGGTGCAATGTTCATATATTTCCTCCAATCATGGGGCAACAACATCCATCCGATCGGATTTTATGCCCCTATGAAGATCCCAAGTGGCTTAGCATCTCCATGAATGATCTGATTGATATAATCCTGCAAAGAAAAACAAATTTACACCCTCCAAGGGTCATTCATTCATAGAATCATGCCAACTAAATCATATTTAATACAAGATCCACCCAAAAAAGTAACATTAGATCCCCCCTTTCATTTTTCACACATGCTCAAAGAATTTTTACAATATGCCAAATTTAAGTATGGGAGGGTTATCCAAGTAACCTATTGGGTGTGTAGGGCCCAAGTAGAAGGTTGTTTCCCAAGTGGACCCTATATAATCCATGTAATGAATGTGAGGTGGTTCATAGGAAAACATTTTGGGCATGGGATCATTGACATGCAAGATCTTGTATGGTCTCAATTTCATGGGTGCCTTTGTAGAGGGTGTGTGACATCTTGATTTACCCTTTCCCCAAATATTCCATTTTACAAGCCCCCTTTTGTGCCTTTTTCTTTATTATGATTTGTGAGTCCCCTTAAAAATGTTTCAAGAATAACATTCCTTGCTTTTGATTTATAGTAGGGTATTTTAAAGTCCTTATTTATAGGTGAGGCGTTTATTCTCACTCAGGACTTAGGGGCAACGTCAAATGGGGGTAGAGCTCAAATATGGGTTGTATTTTTGTTTACCCTATACCTCGTCTTTACCCTATACCTTGTCATTGCATTTTAGTCATGATTGCTCTTAACTTTCTTTCTGTATTTAATGCCATCAACAACCCCTTTGGGCCTTTATCCCCTTCTTCCCATAAGATAATGAGGTACAAGACTTTTTGGGGTACATATAACCCAAAGACCCAAAATATGAGAAAACAGAAGGAAAATATGATGGAAAGTGATAAGTATGATCGAGAATGGTACGATGGATATTCAATACGACCCCCTAGTAGCACCCCTTTTCCTCAGGAGTGACGACACTTACTAGGATACCAAGATAACCACCAAGTTGAAATGAGGAAAAAATTATAACTTCCGAGAAAACGTTAGATAATAAAAAAGAATCCTTTGAAACTCATTCAAATGCATCAAATATTAAAATGACGCCCACCGTGAAAGTTGACTAGTTACCTCATGAAGCAAGACCCATCGCCTTCTTGTGGATGATGGATTGATTAAAATATTTTAATTCATGTAGATATTTGGTTAATGATGGATTGGTTATCTAGGATATCTATTTTGGTTATCTAATTCATGTAGATATTTTAATTCAAAGATGGATTGCACTTGATGATATTTTGGTTATATGCACCCTTATTTGTTATATACATGAGAAAATTTGCATATTTGTGTATAATTGTTTGGATTCATTTGGATGCACATGAATATATATGTTTTTTTTTTCAAAATTTGAATATTTTGTGTATTTTTTGTCAACTAGTGTTTCGGTTCGATTTTTTTCCAGTTCCGATCTGGTTCAATTTTTTGGGGTCGACCGATTCAATTGCTGATCTATTTTTGATAAAATTGATCTTAACAATAACATGATTCTATCACAAAAATTCACAATAAGCCAATAAAGACCACAAACACCATTATTTGCACATAGAGTGAAAAGCACCCAAATTTATGATAAGATAAGACAAGATAATTTTATTATTTCCACAAATGTCCAAATAATAGATCACTGGACTAGGAAATACAACCAATAAACATCAAAATATGGGTGTTGCAATGACTCTTAAGCAATAAAATATGAAAGATACAAATGAAAGTGCACTAAGTGAAAATAAATACATGATAAAAGGTTAATAAAAAAATTACACCCCGAAAAGAGTGGAGAACATCATTGAACATCATAGATTAGAAAGAGGTCGAATTAGAGGGGGGAAGTACAGGCATCCCTATCATCACATATCTAATTGAAGGAGCCAATGTAAATCATGATAACATTTTCTTGAGAAAGCCCAAATTTGGAAAGGCCTACTTGGGTGACCGGGAGTGATTCATGAAAACACACCTAACAGTTGGGACTGATGAGAATAATCGGGTGATGGCCATATGGATTCTCTATAAGGAAACAACATGCGAGTGTGTGTGGCTCTATGACCTCATGGAGGTTATGCATATACTAACTAAGTGAGAGGATGCATATTGTCTGGAAAATGCATTGTGTTGCTTATGACACAAGACAAAAATGAGTGTGTATTTATGATACTACACTTATAAAGGGTCAACCAAAGTGTAACACACAAAAATATTTTAGGCCCACTCATAACTCATAATAGAGGGGTCCATAGTCTAAATTAACCACAATGAAGATGCACCAAGGGATTCAATAAAATTTACATCGACAAAAAAAATATGCCTTAGTTAATGTAAATAGAAGAGAAGGAATAAGATATATCGATTTCAATCAATAAAAAAAGGTAAACAATGGAAATGGTATATAAATTCATGTTCAAATGTTCATCGACCCATGGTCTAGTGGAAACTTGGGGTGGTGGTTTTCAAGGTGACCCAGATTCAAATCCATACAGGCAAGTTGTCACCTTGTGTGGTGGTGCCATATGTGGAAAGAAGGTTAGGCTCTCCTTGATAAAAGAGTCGGTATATTGGTCGTATACTATATAAGTTTAGTGCAAGTAATTAACGTACTTTAAGAAGACAAGGTACATGCACCCTCTTCTAACATTAAATGTTTTGGCAGAATTAAATGTAGGTGGGGAGGTAAATTTATCCCAGATTTACCATAAAAAAAAAAAGGCATTACCAATGGAAAGTATCATACTTCATACCAATCCAACCCATGTCTAAAAACTAAGACAAAAGAAATATAAATATCCATAAAAGAGTAGAACCATGAAAACATCTCATAAAGTGATGCAACTGGATAAAAATATTTACAACTAGCATCAGATGGTAGATGTCCAGTACAGTTATCTTCCCATATTATATAGCATACCCCCTTCCAAACCTAGCATAAATAAATAATTAATTAAAATTCTACATAGTTCTATGACTTCACCCTTCACTTCACAGATTAGAAGAAAAAATATTTAGCATTCAGAAAGAACATTAATTCACTTACCATATTTATTCATTAAATTATTAGTAACATATTAAGGAGATGCCCACATTAACCCAAAAAAATAGGATCAATAAAATATTTACCCCGTCGTTAAACTAATATTATCTACAGAATAACTCATATTGAATGAGAGGAAAAACAAACTTTGATATTTATTTTATAGTACATGACTTGAAATAGATAATAAACCATGCTTTGTGGAAATATTTTTGATAAACAAGAAGTAAACACATTGGAGGCATACGGTCAAGGCCAAGCATGGTTGGTATACCATTACCTCAGTAAACAGGAAAAGATATATAAAACATCTCTATGCTCACACTACTTGAGTTTTTTTCCTTCGAGAAAAAAATTAAGACTTTGAAGTAGGATCAAAACCTCTTACCAACATGTTGAAAGCAATACCTAAAGCTTACAATACATAACTTATTTTTCTTTAATTGACAATTAGTGTGAAATAGCATACAGTCTCTTATGTATCTTCCAAGACTTCACCTTATAACAACATATATGTTTAAAATATACACAATAAATATCCTATAGTGCCCATCATAATCCCAAATACATGTGGGAAAATTTTGAGTCTCAACAGTATATAACAAAGAAGCTAGAACAATTATCATATATCCTTACTGGAGGAAAGTACAAAACAAAGGCTACATCATTGTGCTAAATATCCTTTTTCTTCCAGATGAGATGAAATACTGAAACTGAAATAGCTTTATGTTATGTTGGATATATCTAGTTATAAAGATGATACAAATTAGAGGTGTTACACAACCCAAGGGTAGACTAGTTAAGAAAAGACTAGATACAGTTCTACCAATATCCAACTCTATATAGTTAGGGTATTACAACCAGAATCTCCAAAAATTAGCAAAAACTCATCATCTTCAACAAAGAATAATGACCCAAATTTCTATCCTTTTTGGGATAGAAGATAACATCGTACAATGTACTTTTCTCCTATATGGAGAACCAAGTCCCTTACTCCAAACCATATGGTAAAGTTCTACTTGATAAAGATATCAGACCAGGTAGTATTCTACAAGAGGAACCTTTTGCTTCCATGGGGGGAGAATTGAACCAGTGGATGAGCATTGTCATGCTAGGTAGAAGGGAGATAACCAAAAAGGTTTGCAGTCTAAATGAGGTTCACTTTTATTGCAGATCAGTGTTTTAGTGCTATCCCAACTCTCAGGCCCAGTGGCTAGGGTTAATGATCGTAATCTAGTTCACAACACACTCATATATTTCTCTGGAAAATGGAGCATGTTTTTTCCTTGAATTGATCACATACAAAGGTAAATTTCTCGGCGGTGGAAATTCTAAAAAATTAAATACAAACAAAAAGAAGAATGAGGCTAGCTTGGTACATATAGGTTTACACAGGAAATCATAATTCAAGTCTTCAACAACTAGATCCTATTCTCATTGTCATAATAACAGTTGAAATGTGTTCAACAATAGTAGGAAGAGAGTTTCACCAACAACCTCAACAAAGCAATCAACCGAGGATAAATTCAGATGAGCCAAGTGTTCTGTCAGCACCCCTTAGCAAGTCTTACTACTATATGGGCATATCCCTATGTTATGATTATGTTCCCCATTAATACTCTCCCCTTCCATAGCCATTCAACTATGATGCCAAAATCCCCGAAGAACATATGAGTTTAGGGCAAGCAATTATTTTCCCCACCACTTTCTATTGAGACTAATGTGAGGCATGAATGTGAAAGACTAAAACCTCAATAGGGCTTGTTCCTTATTTCATTTCATAAATAGTTTTTATTGAATTGGCTTAGGTTGTCTCAGTTTGGAACTGTCTTTGTGTGTTTAAAAAATTAAAATCAAAAGACTCTAGTTTCTAATATGATAACGACAATTACTTGGCAAGTAATAATATATGAGATTAATGAGGGTTTGACCTTCATGAAACATTTTTTGTTCTAGATATATTAAACTTATTAAATCTCAAGGTCATGTAAATTATTTTAGTGGGGATGGAGTCTCCATAGCACATGAGGGTCTAATATTTCCTTATGCTATAACCCTACATTGATCTCCATGAACCCTAAATCGCCTTGCTTTATTAGTTGACATTCTTATCATTATGATTTTTCAAAGACCTAACTCACCTTACCATAATTTTCAAATCCAAGGCCTTATTTGAATTCCTATTTTGGTTGATATTATTGCATGAGAAGTGACCCTCAAGTTTTAACTTTCCTTATCATCTTCATTAAGCCAAACCCTTATTCACTTGGTCATTCTCAATTTGTACTTTTGTAAATCTTTCCAAAGATAAAAATCCTTCAATAAAGTTTCTACTTATCCTAACTTGATTTGGTATATGTGGTTGGTAATCATGATGATTTGACCAAGCAAAAAAGAGCTTTAATTTTTTTTTCCTTTGCTCACTTTGTCTAATGGAAAAGCTAGTTCGACCTCCTATTCCTAGTGAGTGTATTTCCTTTTCTAAGGCTAGATTTGCTTTGTTGTAATAATTGGAATTTTCAATGTTTTTCTTTCATTTCAAACTTCTTGCCTGATTCCTAAATCCCTAGTCACCATATTACCATGAACCCTACGTGTTTTTGTTGTTTTGAGAGAAAGGAGAAGCTTGTTATTATAACTAAGGGTCTTATCCTATGGTTGGGAGTATTTATGTTGGTGTAATTCATCTATCATAGCAGGTATACATTCATCCTATACTCAAGGGAAGCGTGCCTCAAAAAACCTAATGTAACGTTGTTTCAAACAATAAATTACCTCAAAATTAGTGGTTGGTTGTGGTGATCTCTTAACAACAAATATGCAGTAGTTGACATTGGTTTGGCAGTGAAGTGGTAATGATTTTTTTGTGCAGAATAGTCCTCAGACCATTTTTCACAAAAGGAAGGCCATGTGGTATGGTAGTTGAACCAAGCTAAGTGTTGAGCAGGGGAGCCTTCTATGGACCATTCTTAGCAAATTTTACATGGAACAAAACAAGGGATGGTTATTGGTTAAAGTTCTGAAGTGATGATTTGAAATCATTGCAAATATTGTTCTCAAGGATAATTGTATGAATAACTATGGGGATTTGAGTGTTGTTGAGAATCTCTTTAGCCAAAAAGTGGTAGAGGAAAGAGTGTTAACAAATTGTATCACCCAAGAACACCTTCACATAGAGAAAATCCTTATGTGTCATAAGTAGAAGAGGAAATCGGTCTTATTAACCTACAGGTTGAGTGTGGATGAACACACGAGGAAGGAAGGGTTTTGGTTTGAAACAGGTTGAGTGTGGATGAACACACGAGGAAGGAAGGGTTTTGGTTTGAAATTCATATCTTCCATGTAGTAGCATGTTTTGTCTCTTTCTACTCTTGCTCGTATGTCATACATATGCATACTTCAACGATGGGAAGTTTCCGTTGTTAGAAAGTCACTTTGTCTATCATGAAACACATGCATCGGCTTTTAAGGAAATTTTTGTTTGTTTTTTTAAGCTGATGTAGTTTTTGGGTAAGATCGAGTTAATTAACATATGGAGTAGTTTAGAAGGGCCAGTGCTAAAATAGAATGTTTTTAGCAATTTAATCCTTTGGAAATTGACATAAATAGTATATTTTATGCCAACTCATCCAATCATCATATTTTATCCTTGCTTTCAACTGCTTATGGGCAACTGAAGAGTGAGTTTTTTGTGTGTTAATCAAATTGGATTCTATGAAAATTTGTTATGTTTGATAATATCTTACAAATAGAATGTTTTTAGCAATTTAATCCTTTGGAAATTGACATAAATAGTATATTTTATGCCAACTCATCCAATCATCATATTTTATCCTTGCTTTCAACTGCTTATGGGCAACTGAAGAGTGAGTTTTTTGTGTGTTAATCAAATTGGATTCTATGAAAATTTGTTATGTTTGATAATATCTTACAACCCCTAGGGACACCCCTTTGACACAAGAACAACACCAGTCTAAATGGAAAGTTATCCAATAGTGAAAAGAGTTGGTTATCTATATTTTTCATATGGATCTGCCTACTTGGATTTACGTGATAACATTACCTCAAATATTTAGAAAATTAGTCAAGTCAACTCCCTAAGGTTCAAGTGCAAACTAAAATATCTTTTAAATTTCCTTCCAACTTCGGTGTCTTCTCACAACTACATGTGCCAACTATTTATGTTGGATTCCTTGTAGATAAACTACTTGTCAAATCTGTCAACATAATTTTTTGGTTTTCATGCTCCCTTGTCAACCACTTAACCCAGAATCTTAACTCTCTTTAACTTCAAATATTCAAAGCAACTTCTTGACCCTTTGAATTTTAAATAGATTCAAATCTCAAATTTCCTTCGAATTGTAGTTGAATTCTATATTCCCACTGTTAATTTGACTCCCACCCATTACAAAGGCCTCAAGCTCGAGTCGTCAATTTTCAAATGCCTTCTTCCTTTGACTAGTCAAAATATTGACCAACTTAATCGAATCCTCCTAGATACAAATTAAGATTTTAGGGGTTGATCAACCAATGTAAATATGAAATATCATTTTATAGAAACTATAAAACCATTTTCCTCTTATAAATCACAAAAAAATAAAATGAAATAAAAAGCCAACAAACTAGATTTAATTTTCAGAACAAGTTTATTTTACCAGAACATCAGCCATTTTTCAATAGTAAGCTCAGTCCTATGTATAATTTCAAAATCAAATTCATAATGAGATCAACATGGATATACAAGTTTACTTATAATGGGACAATTAACAAATAGGAGTCTACAGGATCAACCTTTTCCAATGCAAGATGAATTACAAAACAAATTCTAAGATGATTACAAATATGGCATAATTCAAATCTTAGATGAATTTGATTTTAAAGGAAGTGAGATGCAAAAAAAAAGAAAAAAAATGAGTTATTATATTGGTATCCTAGTTTCTCCTTGAAGCCATGGCATAAATCCAAAACGGTGATGGCTAGCATCTTCTACAAACCATAACACAATTCTGTAACAACTATTCTTTTGAATAATAATACAAAAAGTGCATATGTGATCACCATTATGCCCATAATATAGAGTTAAATTTTCATTATTTGGATATTATATAAGAATTAGGACTTAGCTCAAGACCAAGAAAATTGGATCATAATATGTATCATATGCAAGCAAGCTTCTTGAAAAGCATCCAAGTTGCTCTTCACTTTGCAATGTACTTGAAAATGGCATTGATTCAATGTTGGAGAGAAGTATTAAAGAATAAATAGATGATTAATTTCAGATTCCAGGGATTAAATTCATTTTAATGAGTTTAGACTCCACCAGGTCTATGAATATGTTTTTACATGCACTCTATCCCATTGGTTTCTTCATGTATATCCATCACTTCTAGAATGTGACAAGCAATTACTTGTAATGTAATGACTCAATGATATTATTTATGTTCAAAATTTATTGTTGACTAACCTGAAAATAAACATGTTACCTTTTTTTGTTGCATCTATTCACTACTCTAGTTTCTTCCTTTTCTTATTATTGTCTCCTATCATGTTATTTTAATTGTTTTGCAAACAAACAATTGCTAGAAAAAAATGTTGCAATCGTTATTCATTGGAAATTTGGACCTTTCAAGGAAGCCAACATTGTCAAGTGGTATGTTGAGTGATCTTTGCAATTAAATGTATTTAACCTCACCAAAACTATAATTAATGAATATGTTTTTTCAAAACAAGGGTATCATCAACATTTTTCCAGACATTGTGATTGCAACAATATTTTAGAAGAATGACCAAATCTTCATTAGAATGAAACTCAATGGTAAATGTTAAGTTCCAAAGAACTGAATACAAAATACCACAATAGTATGAAATATATCTGAATACAATCACCACACAAGATATACAGAACAATATAGAAAACCACCACTTTATTATAGTAACCCTTGAGGTAGGGAAACACCATACAATGGATCCTATTATGGAAGGGATCCTCTCATGTTCACTTGCCTCTTCAAGGGGGATTCCTCCTATTGAGATACCTCTCCACAATACTCTCTTCATATCCCATTACATTGTTTGAACCCCTTTATATAGTGCTACCATCACCTAAGAACATTCTAGACGAGGAATCTTCTAGAAGTAGAACCTTCTAAG
>CBVK0100656007.1:0-11167 GCA_900067695.1 Picea abies
CAGTGAATAGCGCAAGCTACACCTTTACAGAGAACAATGGGTCCCATTATTCACGTTTTTAAATGTGAAGCTGATAGGCAGTGGGAAAAAGAAACGTCCATTTCAGATTTATGAGGTATTGAGCTTAATTGGTCTTCATCCAGTTGTTAATGGGAAAACTGTGCCAATGGTGCAGATGACATCATGACAGCACACAGAACAGGCCAGCCTGTGGGGGGGAACTCCAGAGTCCACAAGTGGAGGAAACCCACATTGTATGGATGAAACGTAAAGTAAATACGTCATTGTCTGTCATAGCTGGTAGCTCAAGATATAAACCCACCTTTTGAACAAGTTAACTTACATAACAAGGAAGAGAGTCCAAACAAAATGAGATTCAATGAATTTTAAAACCTCAATCACCATTCAAAGTTGATTTTAGTGTGTTATCTTTTGCAGCTGTATATACTGTTTGCTTCTGTGTTGTTTATTTATTTTTATTGAAAATAAACCAAAAAAAAAACATATTTTCGGTGTGTTTTCAGTGAATACTCATCAAAAGTTTCAAAATGATATAATTTTTTAAAAAAGGAAATAAAGTAAAATTGATATTTTAATTTGATTTAAGTGTGATTTTAAATTAAAAGTTTCAAAATAATATAATTAAAAAAAAGAAATAAAGTAAAATTGATATTCTAATTTGATTTAAGTGTGATTTGAAATTGAAATTGTTATTAATGTTTTATTAACTTCATGTAAATATTTTATTGATAATTATTTTAAATTGTTGTTTATCTTTTTGGAATTAATGTAGAAAGTTTTGAAATCTCATTTTTAGTGGACATTTCATCTATTATTAGGCTCAATGAAGCTAATGAACAAGAAAAAAGTTCCCAGAAATGACTATAAATAAAATAGCTTATTTATCTTTATCCTACTTATTTGGCCCAATGAAACTAATAAATGAGAAAAGAGTGTCAAGATGAGTATAAATAGGATAAGGAAAAATAAGATAGCTTATTTATCCTTATCCTATTTATTTTTATCTCTTTACAATATTTTCTTATTCTTTATTTTTATTGGTTTTTTATTTTTATTGGCCCTTGAAGATGGGTGGAATGTGTACTGGAAACCTTGAACTTTTCAAAACATTTTACACAGTTTGATTATAGAAAGATATAGGATAAGGAAAAAAAAGATAGCTTATTTATTCTTATCTTATTTATTTTTATCTCTCTACAATATTTTCTCATTCTTTATTTTTATTGGTATTTTATTTTTATTGGCCCTTGATGATGGGTGGAATGTGCACTGGAAACCTTGAACTTTTCAAAACATTCTACACAGTTTGATTATAGAAAGATGTACAGTTGTTAAAACCTTTACTCTCCATCCATTTCAAAATATCTAATATTTTAAAAACAATAATTTAAATACAAAATAAAATTACTATTAGAACTGTTTTTGGCTGAAATTATGTAAAAAATGTTTTTTCGTACATGGCAAACCATTCAATTTCAAAATATTAAATTGTTTTTAAACCTATAACATGAATTAGATAGGATAAGAAACTAATGATTCAAGTAAAGAAGAAAAGTAAAAATAAAGACTAAAATAAAATTCTAGGTTATTGAGAATATTTAGATACTCAATAATGATTCCAGTAGTGTGATAAACGACCATGTGAAATTATTCATTTGATCCCACTTCGTACATCGTTTTTCGTCTGTAAAATGGTTTATTTGTTGCATTGCTCCAGGGCTTTATCTCGTTATATATTGAAAATAAGCTGTGGTCAAGTCTGTGAAAACCTACTTCTCATTTCAATCATAAGCACCCCTTTCTTGTTTCCAGTTAGATATTTAACAGCTGCCTCATCGGGATCTCTCTACGTGCTTTTCTCGTTTTGTAGCCTTTGGCTGTGTAATACTGTTTATCAGCAATATTCCTGCATGCAGGCTCAGTCTGTTGGTTAGAAATGGAGTTTGCAAACGAGGAAGGAAGGATTCGTGGCAAGAGTAGAACAGAATTCACACTTGATGGTTCTGTTGATCTGCGAGGTCGGCCTGTCTCTAGGGCTAAGACTGGAAGATGGAGAGCTTGCTTCTTCCTCATTGGTAAGATTAAGGAGAGTGAGTGAGTGGAACCTGGTTTCTTAAAACTTAGATAGGCTATAAATTTAACCTTTTTCTTAATGGCGAACCTTGTTCCCTTATTCACGGATTGTCCCCACTGGATTGCTTTCCCACCAAGTTAGATTCCCATTTCTTAATAATTTCAAGTTTGAATTGTCCCCACTGGACTGCTCTACCACTAAGCTAGATTCCCATTTGTTAATACCCAACCTTATTCCCAGTATGAATTGATATTCCTAGATGCTCAGAACTTCATAATGCCGACCTCTGAGAAGATATATATTTGATGTTTAAAATTGATATGTTAGATGTTTTCATGGATAAATATTTGATGTTTACATGGATTTTGTGTGTATAGTTTCATGTTTTCATGGATGTTGCTTATAGGTTTGATTCCTCCATGGATTTGCAGGGTACGAAACCTTTGAGAGAATGGCCTTCAATAGCATCGCAGCAAATTTGGTGATTTACTTGACTAAAGAACTGCACGAGGGCACCATCTCCTCCGCTAGGAATGTTAACAACTGGTCCGGAGCTGTTTGGCTCACTCCAATTCTCGGCGCTTATATTGCCGACTCTTACCTAGGTCGTTACTGGACGTTTTTAGTCTCGTCGCTGGTATACTTGCTGGTAGGTTCACTGCCCTTTTATTATTGAAATACCGGTCCGCACTCAGAACAGGGTTGTTTTGTCTACCAGGTCAGATCCAGGATATTGTTAAAATTTGGAGCATCTAACTCATGACATGTTCAGTGCTGGTGGTTATTTAACAGCCAAGCTATGTTTTGTGGGTGTGTTGGAAACAACACTAAATTCTTCTCTCGTATATATTATTTTACAACTAAATTATACGAATACCTTACCACTATAAAAATCTCCTATTTATATATTTTTCGATCACTGAATTATTATAATGATAATCAAATTAAAGCTTGTACAAGCTCTACATTTCTAGATTCATTTAACCTTGAAGAAATGTGCAGTTCAGAGAGTTTTTAATCCTCTTAGCCCTATACTGATCTAGCAGGTTGCGACTCAACCAAATCTATTTTAAACCTGGTACATCTCCCCCACACCAAGCATGTAGAGTACCTCGCTTCTCGCAAACAACCTTGTTAGGACTATGAATTGATATCCTTTCAATAAGTAAGAAAACATGCTTCTCCTTATCAAAATATTTTGCTAATTTCGTTCATGGCGCAGGGAATGGTGCTTCTGACGGTCGCGGTGTCTCTGAAATCTCTGAAACCGCCCCCCTGTGAAGCAGTATGCAAGAAGGCTTCGTCTCTGCAGATTGGGTTTTTCTACCTGTCACTGAAGAAGGCTTCGTCTCTGCAGATTGGGTTTTTCTACCTGTCACTGTATGTTCTTACAGTGGGCACTGGGGGCACGAAGCCCAACATTTCAACCTTCGGGGCCGACCAGTTCGATGATTTCCATCCCGGAGAGAAGTTGCAGAAGAATTCCTTTTTCAACTGGTGGTTGTTCAGTGTTTTCTTTGGAGCTTTCGTTGCTCAGACTGTGATGGTATATATACAAGTTAATGTGGGTTGGGGGCTGGGATATGGGATTCCTACCCTCGGACTGTTCGTTTCCTTTTTCGTATTCATGGTAGGCACTCCCTATTACAGACACAAGATGGTCAGGACCGTCGACAACCCGATCAATCGGGTTGTGGGAGTACTGGTTTCGGCCGTTCGGAAGTGGAAGGTTGCTGCTTCAGCGGATCCTTCTCAGCTGTATGAATTGGATGATAAAGAGTATCAGGCTTCTGGGAAACGCCGGATTCCTCATACACCAGCTTTAAGGTAAGGATTTCTGGTTTTCACGAATTCCTGAGTTTTCCACAATAGTGTATTAATCCAGACTTATTTAAACCAGGAAAGACAAAACCTCGAGCATCTTGCAGAGTCTTAATGATTGATAATTAAAAAGGGGTAAACTGTAAACGGCAGGTTGAATTGTACTTAGTTCTATTTTACGGCATACGATAATTATGAATTTGCATAATGATCATGTTGAACTTTTAAACCTGTGTATAATTCGCACGTGTGGTTATTTCAGAATTATTGCAACGCGTTACCAATATAAGGGTGGGTATGCCTTTCATAGTGTCTAATACCAATATAAGGGTGGGTATGCCTTTCATAGTGTCTAAATTTATTTATTTTTTTATGGCGACATAAAAAGTCTACAGCTTGGACAAGTGGATTAGTGTCCTTTAAAACAAGTATGAATTTTTTTTTTCAATTATTATATTTTAATATATTTAAAAGTTAAATTTATTATTTATGTTGTTTATTTATTTAACTTTTTTAGAACGTTGAAAAGTTATTTTGAATGTAGGTTGATTATTCGTTATTATTAAAAATCATAATTTTTTTTAAATGATTTGTTTGTAAGGGAATAGATTTTCATTATAATGATATATATATTTTTAAAATGATTGGTTTGTAAGAGAATAAGTTTTCATTATTGTCAGAAGCTTTTGGAGTTTACATTGTTAACTTGAATTATATTTTTTTTAATGATTAATTTGTAAGAGAGTAGATTTTCATTATTATCATATTTTTTAAAATGACTAGTTAGTAAGGGAGCAGAATTTCATTATTATTAGATGTTTTTTGACTAGTTAGTAAGAGAGCAGACTTTTATTATTGTCACATGAAAATCATATTTCATTAGTTAGTAAGGGAGCAGACTTTCATTATTATTATATGTTTTTTTACTAGTTAGTAAGGAAATAGACTTTCATTATTGTCACATGAAAATCATATTTCTTAAAATGACTACTTAGTAAGGGAGCAAACTTTCATTATTATTACATGTTTTTTGACTAGTTAATAAGAGAGTAGACTTTCATTGTTATTACATGTTTTTGGATTATACATTGTTAATCTGTTTCTTTAAGTTCAAGGAAGAGAAACTCTTAATCAATTAGACTTAGTTTCAGTTCCAACCTAAATAATATCCTTACAAAAATCAATCTTTCCTATAATTATGATTGAAACTACTTATATTAAAATCATAAAACTAAAAAATATCTTTAATCACAATTTAACCATAATTTAAAAAAAATATTTTATTTATTATATTTAAATAATATAAAATTTAATTTTAATTTATCAAAATAACTAAATAAAAATATAAAATAAATAAATAAAAATTCAACGCTCTAAAAGTTGATGGCTTAAGTTTATTCCATCCCTTTATACGTCTTAAGTTTATTTCATCCCTTTATAATAGGGAAAATAGATATCCTCGTCTTCAAAGTTCAAAGTTCTTTATTAAAGCTTTTTGAGCCCTCTAAAGCTATAGATTTTCCAACCTTTTATAACTATGCAAGTTAGATAGATATCCTACATAAAAATAACGGTGAATATGCTTTATTTTATTTTTAAGGAGTAACTTAATTGTAACCTCGAAATAAATATCCTTGAGCTAAGATTTTTTTGGAGTAAGTTAATTCTTTTTCTTTAAAGACTAAGTTAAGTAAAAATTTTTTTTTAAAGAGTAAGCTAATCTTTTTTCAGAGTAAGTTAAAAAGTTCCTCTTCTTTTTTATAAACCTTTATTAAAAAATTAATTAAAATTAGAATTTATTATAATAAAAAAAATTGACAAAACTTTATTATAATATAAAATTTTGTTTATTTTAGAATTTATTATAAATTATTAAAAAATTGGATAAATTTTTAAATCAATATTTCTATAATTCATTATTAAGATGGATTTAAGGAAAAAAAATTGATTGAAAAAATGATTATAGATAAAAAATATTAGGTTATAATTTTTTTTTTCTGAAGTGAATTTTAGTTAAATGGATCAAAATAGTGGATTGTGAATGTATATCAGAAATCATTCAAAAGTTTCATAAATTTCAAATGCATTACAATTTAAATTTATTATATTATTAAATTCAAATTATAAAAGGTATTATTATAAAATTAGTATAATTTGAATGGATTTAATGAATAAGAACATCTATTTCTTTCTCAAATTCAAATCCTGAAGGGACTAGAATATTTAAGCTTCAAGTTTAATTCCCGAAGAAACTAGAGTATTTAAGTTTTAATAGATTTTAACATTTATATTGTTTTCCTTATTTTTTTTAAATGAAACGTGTTTACTCCAAAAATTAAAGAGAAAACAAATCAAATTCAAATCCTGAAGAAACTAGAGTATTTAAGACTCAAGTTTAAATCCAGAAAAAACTAGAATATTTAGGCCTCGAGTTCAAATCTCTAAAGGGAAACTAAAGTATTTAAGCTCAAGTTCAAATCTCTGAAGAGAGACTCGAGTGTTTAAGCCTCATGTTCAAATTCTGAAAGAAGTAGAGTATTTCTCTCTTAATAGATTTTAACATTTATATTGTTTGCTTTACTTACTTTAAATAAATTGTGTATACTCCAAAAATTAGAGAAAACAAATTAACTTCAAAATTTGAAGGAAGTAGAGTATTTCTCTCTTAATAGATTTTAGCATTTATATTGTTTGCCTTAGTTACTTTAAATAAATAAATTGTGTATTAGAGAAAACAAATCAATTTCAAATCCTGAAGAAATTAGAGTATTTGAACTTCAAGTTCAAATAAAAAAAGGAGTAGAGTATTTAAGGCTCAATAAATTTTAGCATTTATATTGGTTGCCTTACTAAATGCATATGCTGAATCACAGGTTCCTGGACAAGGCTGCTACCGTCGTTCAACATGGACGCACAGAGGAACTAGGAAGAACTGGTCATGGGCCGCGGTTGTGCACCGTAACACAGGTGGAAGAAACAAAGCTTATGCTGGGAATGCTCCCGGTTTGGCTTGCAACCCTCATACCCAGCACCGTCTTGGCACAACGGTTTGGCTTGCAACCCTCATACCCAGCACCGTCTTGGCACAAGTTAACACTCTCTTTGTGAAGCAGGGCACAACCATGGACAGGCACGTGGGCTCTCACGGATTCGAGATCCCCGCAGCCTCTCTTGGGGCATTTATAACGCTCTGCATGCTCATATCGGTCCCAATATACGACCGCTACCTCGTTCCATTCATTCGACGTCATACGGGAAACCCTAGAGGCATAACTCTCCTGCAGAGAATGGGAATCGGTTACTGCATTCAAATCCTCGTCATGATAATCGCCTCCGGTACGGAAGTGAAGAGGCTTCATGTTATAAGCGACCATAACCTGGCCAGTGCTATGGAACCCGTTCCGATAAGTATCTTTTGGTTGTTGCCTCAGTATATTTTGTTGGGAATCGCAGACGTGTTTACAAGCATTGCCATGTTGGAATTCTTTTATGATCAATCGCCCGGAGACATGCAGAGCTTGGGCACCGCCCTCTTCCCTAGCAGCCTGGGAATAGGCAACTTCGTCAGCAGTTTTCTGCTCACAACGGTGGCTAACATAACAGGACGAGGAGACCACAAAAGCTGGATTGTTAACAATCTCAATGACTCCCATCTTGATTACTACTATGCTTTCATTGCCATTCTCTGCTTCCTCAACATGATCTTCTTCCTGGTCATTGCAAAGTTCTATGTTTACAAGAAGGAAGGCGGCGCAACGGTTCCCTGCGATCAGCTGCCCCACCGAGAATTTATCCCTATGTTCAACTTGCAACCTGAAAGCAAAAGATTGATGTCTTCCGGAGACACAGAACTTGCAGCCTCACATCCAGAAAATACACAGTAGAGTCTATATATCTATGTAGATATGTAAAGTAGTAGACCAGCCATATGCATGTATACAAAGAATAAAATGCAGGTCGTGTTTTCCTCCGTGTTTTAGTCCAATAAAACCATGCATACCTTTAAAGAAAAAAATTGTTCAGTAAGAAAAAGTATCCGAATAGAATGTCAGTATTGCTAGTATCTGAGATTCAAGATTGAGGAGATATCCTCAATCTCGTTGGAATATCGATATCCAAATATGAGGAGATAAAATCGAAGGATTGTACCATGGTTTTTGGTGTGTATTTCTGAAATGTTAATGAAAAAAATATGTACTTATAATACTCGAAGGCTTGTGTGTGCAATGGTTCGGAGAAACCTTACTAATAGAATAAGGTTGCATAATCTAAAATCCATAAACAAAGTCTTTTGAATCATATGGTAACAATAAGGTTGCATAATCTAAAATCCATAAACAAAGTCTTTTGAATCATATGGTAACAAATATAGTAATTTTCAATCACTTCTCTTAGTTGAACAATGTGATGAAAGGATCAATGAAGGTTAGACAATGTGAATACAATTTTGATGATAATAGAACATGAAAAATATGATATTTTTTTTATTTATTATTAATATTTAGTATAAAATTAATATTTTTTATATATTAAAAAGTTTATTAATGATCATCCACATTAATTTTGCAAAAAATTAGTTTTTATTTATATAAATGTATATATTTTTAATGGTTTAGTAATTTGAAAATAAAAATATTTAGTTTTTTGAATTGCTATGGATTAATAAATTATGAACTCTTGGAAATTGTAATTACAAGTCGGTGAGAGAGTCTCACAGAGTGCAAGTGTAAAGTCACACATTTACTCAAAAGTTAGTTGGCAAGTAGGAAGTTGTAAATGGAGTCGATCTCTATCTTCTCGAGTTCAATTAAGTGGTCGAAGAGTCAGTCGAATTAATGGTAGTCTTTAATGTTAAGTCCATCTTAGCTTCTATAGGAAGTCTCAGTCGGAGTCCATATAAGTCTGAGTCATTTAGTTAATCAAGTAATGCATAATAGATGCAGCAGAGCAGAAAACAAAGGTAGAGAGAACAGTCGAGAACTAACAACAGCTGAGTGTAAGAAATCTGAGCATAAGCTATGAGTCTGTAAAGTTAGCAGAAGAAGTCATTGGAGCCGAAGCTCATCCCTATCATTGTATTTTGAATTCGCGCGCCGCGCCAAAGTTCATTAATATAAATCATTTTGTGTATTGACAAGTTTATGTCTTATTTATGAGTTTATGTGCTAAGCATAGCAGTATTGACAAGTTTATGTCTTATTTATGAGTTTATGTGCTAAGCATAGCATTGTGTTATTCCTCATTCATAAATCCTTTCATTAAGTGTGTGTATTCACAACGTGCAACAAATTGAGCAGTCTGTGCACTGCGCAGTAGTTTTGAGAACTCTGTCATGTAGTTTGTTTGGTGCGTATTATAGGAAACTACGTTGCGTAGAGTAGACTACGCACACCATCGATCCGAGATATGGTATCAGAGTAGGTTTTATCAGAAGAAGTTCGAGAGAAGAAACTCAGTTGAAAAGTGAAAAATGGCTTCTACCTAAAATCTGCAACCTCACACTTTTATAGGCAAGAATTATGAGATGTGGTCCTTAACAATGAAGGCGTTATTCTGAGGTCAACATGTATGGGAGATAGTTGATAATTGCTATGTGGAACCAGTGGATCAGGAAGCATATAATGCCCTCACACAAGTTGAGAAGGATGTCTTGAAAGATCAAAGAAAGAAGGATGGAAATGTGTTGTTTTACATATATCAATCCATGCATGAGAGCATACTTCCAAGAGTTGCATCAACAAAGAAATCCAAGGAAGCATGTGGCATATTACAAACCTCTTATAAGGGTATGGAAAAAGTAAAGACTGCAAAACTATAGATTCTTAGAAGATATTTCGAAACTATGTCAATGAAAGACTGAGACACGGTAGATTCATTCTACACCCATGTCATTGGACTGATAAATCATATTAAGTCTCATGGTGAAATCATAGAAGACAAAAAAGTTGTTGAGAAGGTACTTATGAGTCTTCCTTCTAAGTTTGATACCCTAGTTGTGACTCTAGAAGAGAGAAAAGACTTGATTCAGTTCAGTCTAGATAAATTGCAAGCTTCCTTCATCAATCATGAACACAGATTGAACAGGTCAAGTATGTCATTAGAGAATGCATTTTCTGCACAGACATCTATAAGCCATGGGAGAGGACAGGGGAGAGCTAATTCTAGAGGAAGAGGAAGAAGTTCTGTCAGAGATGGATGTGGTAGCAGTCCTGGAAATACTAGTGGAAGAGGTCAAAACCCAAGTACTAGTCAGCCAAGTGGCGAGAGAGATGAAAAAAAAAGATTCAATTCCATTACTGTTAAAAGTATGGACATTATGCATATGAGTGTAAGAAGATACAATATAATCAGAACAAGCAAAGTCAATATCTGTCAAAGAACGCAAATAACCAAACTCACCCTATGTTTATGTTGCGCATTGTATAAATTTCTATAGTATCACCAGCTGAATGCAATGTTTTTCAAGCAAGTCCTTGTGACATATGGTATTTAGATTCAGGATGCAGTAACCACATTGCAGGAACATTGAATTGTTTTCTAGTTTGGATGAGCCAGTCCAAACCAAGGTTACACTTGGAACAAATATCCAAGTCACTTTCTTAGGTAAAGGAAATATAAATTTTTTAACAAAGCAAGGAGAACAAAAAGTTATGTATGATGTATATTATGTTTCTAGTCTGAAGCATAATCTAATGAACACAGGACAACTGTTACAGAAATGATACATAATCTACATGGAAGATAATCATTGTGTGATTATGGATAAATGCCCAAACAATCTACTGATTGCAAAAATCAAAATGACAAGTAACAATATGTTCCCATTGAATTTGAATCCAGCCAAGAAGAAGAATACAATGCAAGCTATTGGTAAGGGAAAAAATGCATAATTAGACATTGCATTTATAGTAAATAGTGTGCACAGTATCAAGAAAGGATAAAATGGCATAGAGATGAAGGCAACATTCCAATCTGAAATACATGATTATTCCTGGTTATGGCATTTCAGATTTGGACATTTTAACTTTGGAGGTCTGAAGATACTACACACAAAGAATATGGTAAAAGGTTTTCCATTGATTGAAAAACTGGAAAGGATATGTGAAGGTTACATATTTAGCAAGCAACACAGAGAATCATTTCCAGTTTGAAAGTATTACAAAGAAAAAACTCCACTGGAAATTGTACATTCAAACATTTTTGGACCAATGAAAACTCCATCTATAGGAGGAAGTACATATTTTCTAACAT
>CBVK0100656057.1:0-12112 GCA_900067695.1 Picea abies
CTTCCGATCTCACTCAATGAATACCACTGAGAAATTGGTGAAGAATTTGATGAAATATATGAAATAGTGACGTAAAATTTGTTATTCTTCTCCTGTATAAATTATGAACATTGGGCAATTGAAATGAAAAAATTACTATGGTTAGTAGATTTATTGCATTATGATCATGAAGGTCTTGTCAAATTCTATGATAAGAGAAGAGGTGCAATAGCATTACAACTTATTATGTCAGCATTGGAAGAAAACATCTTGTCTACTATTTTGAGTGAATTTGGTAAAGTAAATAGTGCAAAAATATTTTGGAATATTCTTGAAATAAAATATAGTATGAAGTGGAGTGAGGATGTTGAATTGGATGAAGGTATTGTTGTTGAAAATGGTGATTGTGTTGACAGTGTCAGCACTGGAACAAAACGACATTATTGAAGTTGCAATGATTAATGAAGAAACCGACACTAAAATAGCATTTAGTGATTTAGTGAATTCAACTGAGATTGATAATAGAGATGAATATGTCACTGTTGATGAACCCATGTGTGACTATTTGGTAAATTTAGTTAAATATGATGATGAAAACTTTTCAAGTGAATGTTGGTTCCAAATGTTACAAGAGATGAAACTCATAGATGAATTGTTAAGTGGAAAAGTAACCCTGCTTGCAGAACAGGTGGATGAAACTACAACCAGGAAGATTGTAGAAAAAGAAGCAACAAAAGACAAAGATGAGACAACACTTGATGACAATGGCATTAATGTAGCAACAATAAAATTAGAAATAGATGAACAAAAAGAAGAGCACTCAAATTAAGTGTCAACAAAGTTTGAAGAAGAAATACCATTTCTTGAAGAGTGGCTTGAAACACCATGTTTTGATGGAACCTGCACAAAAGTTGCAGTAGCAACAGATGATAGAAATGAAGAATCAATAAATGATGAAGATGACATAGAATGGGAAGCAACAATGGATACATATGAAGAATTTCATGGCATTCTGATGCATTGGAGTCATGAAGAAATTAAATTTTACTATGAGTTAATGTTGTGACATTCCATTGAACAGGGCATAGATGATTGTGGCCAAGCATGGAGGCCAACTATCAATGAAAATTTTGAAGAATTTATAGATATTGAAGAAAAATCTGGGACAGTAAAGCTGCAACCAATTTTCAGAATGAAGGAGAACAAAATGAAGATTAAAGTGGAAAATAAAACAAGTCATGAAGTCTTCAAGATCTGGAGAAGGAAACGTAAGAAGCTCCATATTTATCACTATCTAACAACAAGAAAGGTCAAGATGAAATTGTTAGAGTCAAGTTGTAAGCCTAGCTGAGACTAAGACTAGCAGACATGTTACTTATGTTAGGCATTTGTATTGTAGACAATCCATTTCTCCATTAAAGGGGAAACTTAGAAATAATGGAGAATTGGTTGCGACAATTAATTGAGGTTGGTCGAACCGTTTCAAACCGTTCTTCATCTCCTATATAATGTATTCTTCATTGATTAATAAATGCACGATGGCTAGCTTTTCTTAGGCAACCTCAAGGCGTAGCCTGTCTCACTTGTGAGGCATTGATCTCCTTCCCATTTTCTAGGTATTTCAACCAGACGTTTGGTATTGTACAATTATGAAAAGCAAAGGGGTTGTTGTTGTTGTTACAAACGAATTATATAAGGTAGCAAAAGCTGGCCTAGAGGAATAAGATTTTTCTGTGGTATATTGAAGTAAAGATAATATAAGGAAATATATATGTGGACAAGAAAATATCAACTGGATTTCTCAAAGACCATTCTTTTATTTTATTTAATGAGGAAAATCTCCATGCGATTTAGCTCATTCACTTCATCTAATTCATTCTAAAACTGCCCTAACTAGGTACACAACTTCCCAACATATGTTATTAAACAAGCAAAGAGCAGCTTGTAAAAGGAAGAATTTTTTTTTTAAAGAGAGGTATGCTTGGAGCACAGTGAGGTTTTCTTCTTTCATTTATCATTCATTCTCCATTCTTTTCAAAAGGGATTTGATGGAGTTGTTGGCAGCAGGGAATGTCTTGCAAAGTGGCAAAAGGAGGCAAAGCATGGTTGAGTTTGGGTTGCGTTATTGAGGTAATCTATTTATTTGCTTAAATCTGTTGTATTTTAAGTCTAATTTTTCAATACTGATATGTTTTCTCTTATGCAGATAAGCCTTGAGTTTCACCGACATTGCTCCATTAAAAAATCTGATTGATTTTATTCTGTCTTTATTTTGTGCATGGTTATTCATTGTATGATGTAACATACCATCTTTGATAGTTAAAGACTAGAACACTAGTCCAAGTCTACGTAGAGGCATGAAAGCTTCAAAAAATCCAAAGAAATGTATGGGGGTTTCATTTAAAAATAAAGATTAAACTCTTTTGGCTCTGAAAATATTTTCTTTTACTATTCTAAGTTCCACTTTCTTCATTTTATTTCAACTTAAGTTTTAAAAATACAAAAATACAAATCACACGAATTCATTCATTTTTATAATTTTATGTACATAATCTTTCATTAGTTTTATTTTTTATCAGTTTTTTTCTTTTAACTAACTCCAACATTAAATGAAAACACAGAAAGATCAAAGCAATATTAATGTGTTCTTTTCTTTAAACATTTCAATGCACTTTCTTTTTATCTACTTTCTAATTTTAAGTTTTTCAACTTTTAAAAGAAAATAAAAATAGAAATTCATTTTGTAAAAGTTTATTGATTGTAAGTTTATTTAAAGTATTCCATTGTATTACTAATTCATAATAACTTTAGTTTAATCTACGTCAGTCATTTAAAAGGAAAAATCATAAAAATTTAATAAATGCAAAATCATGCAATAAAGTTTTCCATTCTTGTAACTTAGGGTTAGGTTAGTTCAATTTTCTTTTCAAGCTTTATACTTTATTTAATTTGCATTTCACTCATATAGAAGTACAAAGTATTAAAATATAATATTCATGTTTAGATTTCTATGTTGTTAGAGTTTAATGTGCTTCATGTCTAATCTATAAAATAGGGTGGCCATTCCCGCTTCTTCTTGGTTTAACCAATCAAGAGGTTTGAAATGTTGGTGTTGAGAAATCCCTAGTTCTTTGTCATCAACAATTGGTTGTAGCATTTGATTTTGAGATAGAGAAAATGGATGTAAAGACAATGTTCCTACATGAGGACTTAGAAGAAGAAATCTACATGAAACAACCTGAAGGATTTGTAGTAAAGGGAAAGAAAGAGTCGGTGTGTAAGTTGAAGAGATCTCTTTATGGTGTAAAGTAATCACCAAGGATGTGTTACCAAAATTTCGACACTTAAATCCTCATATTGAGATTTATGAGAAGCAAGGTTGATCACTATGTGTATTCCAAGAAAGAAGGTGATTGTTTCATCCTAAGTCACACAGATTGCCGAACTTGAACCTTGAGGTTCGAAATTTGGCGAACCTCAATTTTTTTTTAAATTCGCCTAGGTTCGTCGAACCTCAAAGACGAACCTGATGGCGAACCTAAACGAACCCGAACCCTAAGACGAATTCAAACCCTAAGGCGAATTTAAACACGAAAGTTTTTTGGGGTTTGGCATGAAATTTGATTTAGGGTTGGGAATTTCTAAAACGTGGTCAAAGTAAAAAAAACATAGCTTAATTCGAGCTCGGAGTCTTCCCGCTGCACTGGAACCCTCACATAATTTTCATTAAGAAATAACCCATTATCGTCGCACCATAACCCTTTCTTAATTTTCATTAAGAAATCACCCATTCCTCGTACAAGTGACGCAAACCTGCCAAAATAATTACTATGGCTTGTCTCTGTGATTTTAGAACCTTCCCTCCTGTGAAATTTCGTTCAAATCTGGATTCCAACATAAAATTTGACTTCTATAAGTTGATAGGGGATACATAATAATGGTCACATTGATCGCATTACTCATCGTGTCTTCGAAGTGTGCAGACATATCCTCAATTTTGAGGACTGCCTTCCCTCGGTTCATACAAAGTCAAACAAACAAAACAATCACATTTATAGTTTACTCGTTGTGTCTTCGAAGTGTGGGGGTTATACGAAATTGTGCCTTCCCTCAATTTCGTGGATTGCCTTCTATCAGTTCATACAAAGTCAAACAAACATAACATTCGCATTCACTCGTGTCTTCAAAGTGTGGGGGCATATCCTCAGTTTTGAGGATTACCTTCCGCGGGTTCATACAAAGTCAAACAAACACAACAATAAATTCCCTAATTGCAATCATGTCATTCCTATGAGGTTTCCAAAATTCCAAACAAAGTATACAAAATACTTACAAGTACCATTTTTAAAAGACAAAATCAACATTCCTCATGCGAAAGCATTATGAATTCTCCAACTATAAGACTAACGTTGAATGCTTAACCATAAAAAAATGTATAACATTATTATAAACATAGATAATATCTTATTAATCCTTTAATTCATAATAATATTATTATTAATTATTTGTATTAGCATTATCTACTTAGCATTATTATTGTTTTTTTTAATATTATTAGAACAATATCATTTTTTTATTATTAATTATGATTTTTTATTAATTAATTAGTATCTCCTTATTATTTATTATTTAGAATATTAATTATTTTATTTGTGTGGTTTTATTATTATTAATATTTTATTGATTTTTAATTAGTGGTAGTAATATTAATTATTAATATTATATCATTTTTTAGTTTGTTTTAATAAGATTATTATTTGGTATTAATTCTTAGTAATAATATTATTTATTTAGCATATATATATATATATATATATATATACGTATATATATAATCGAACCTGAAGCCAAACCTCATTCGACCTTTATTGAAAAGTTCGAACCCAAATCGAACCTAATCCTTGTCGAACCCGAACTCGAACCTGAATCGTGTGACATAGGTTTCATCTATGTAGTGGTGTATGTCGATGACATGTTGTTGGTTGGAAACAACATAGATGATATAAAGGAGGTGAAGATGTTAATATCCTCCAAGTTCGATATGAACGATCTCGATGTTGCTAACTTCATTCTAAGAATGTAGATTAAGAAAGGTCGAGCAACTACAAAACTTTGGTTAAACCAGAGGAAGTACGTTGAAACAATCTTAAAATGTTTCAACATATAGGAGTGCAAACCGGTCAAGGTACTTATTCCTATAGGGGTAAGACTAATTGTTGAATAGTGTCCAAAGTCACAGGAAGAAATACAGGAAATGACACGTGTTCCCTATGTTAGTGTGATAGTCTAATGTATGCAATGGTATGCATTTGACTAGATATTTCCCATGTAGTGGGAGTATTGAGTAGGTACATGTTGACACCTGGGAAAGAGAACTCGACTATTGTCAAGAGAGTGTTCAAGTGCTTGTTTGGTACAATAGAGTATGCAATATGTTACCAAGGAAAACCTAAAACTGCCAAGGAAGTGAATGTACATGGCTTTGTCAACACCTACTGGGTTGGAGATCTTGATTGAACAAGGTCAATTAGTGGATATGTGTTTAGAATATTTGATGGAGCAATCAATCGGATGAGTAAGAGACATGGGGTAGTATCCTTGTTGAGAACATAAGAATACTACATGATAGCTACCCATGCAAGCAATAAAGCACTTTGGTTTCATAGATTATGCTGAGGGATTGAGTTTGAACAACAAGCTACAAGGATAAATTGTGATAATTAGAAGGAAATTTTCTTGGAAAAGAAACCAACTTACCACTCTGGTACATGTTGGGTATGTGTTATATTATTTGCAATATTGGTCCCATATACTGTACACTGATATGGGAACCTCGAGGGGTGAAAAAAAAATGGTGGTTTTTGCATTGTTTCAGCACATGGTTTTCACCAATGGTTTTTTAATTTCAGTTGAAGAATTAGGGTTGTTTATTGATCCAACTCAATGGATTAGGGGTTTGGATGCCACAAGATCCTACATGTATATTGTATTGTAAACAATGAAGATGATGAATAGAAGATTAGAGGTATGACTCTAAACAGGTTGTTGGTTTTTGCCGGTTTGGGTTTCAAGGGTAAAATATTTGTGTAATGTGTGTGTGTGCCATTGTATCTTTTCTATTTTTATTAATAATTTGTTTGCAGTAAATAATTTGTTTGTACAAGGTAAAAATATACAGGACGAAGCATATTGATGTACAATACAATTTTGTGAGAGACATGGTGGAAAACAAGAAGGTGTTGCTAGAGAAGGTAGAGACTTTGAAAAATATTGCATATTCTTTTACCAATTTTGTGAGTGCTAAGAATTTCTCTTGGTGTAGAGAGGCAATGGGAAATGCAATATGTTACCAAGGGAAACCTAAAATTGGTAGAAAGTGAATGTACATGGCTTTGTCAACACCGACTAGGTTGGAGATCTTGATCGAAGAAGGTCGACCATTGGATATGTGTTTAGAATGTTCGGTGGAAAAATCATTTGGATGAGTAAGATACAGGGGGTACTATCCTTGTTGAGAACAGAAGCAGAATACATGATAGCCACCCATGATTGAGTTTGAACAACAAGCTACAAGGATAAATTGTTACAGTTAGACAACAATTTTCTTGGAAAAGAACCCAACTTACCACTCTGGGACATGTTGGGTATGTGTTATATTATTTGCATGATTGGTCCCATGTATTGTACACTGATATGGGAGCCTTGTGGGGTGAAAAAAAAATTGGCAGTTTTTTGTGTCCATTTTTTGCGTTGTTTCGCACATGGTTTTCGCTGATGGTTTTGTAATTCCGGCTAAGGAATTAGGGTTGTTGACTTATCCAGGTCAATGGATTAGGTTTTGGATGCCACAAGATCCTATATGTATATTGTATTGTAAACAATGAAGATGATGAATGGACGATTAGAGGTGCGACTCTAAATAAGTTGTTAGTTTTCCTGGTTTGAGTTTCCAGGGTAAAATCTATGTGTAATGTGTGTGTGTGCCATTGTATCTTTTCTGTTATTATTGATAATATGTTTGCAGTAAATAATTATAGAAGGTTAAAGTATATAGGACAAAGCATATTGATGTACAATACCATTTAGTGAGATACATGGTGGAAAACAAGAAGGTACTGCTAGAGAAGGTAGACACTTTGAAAAATATTGCATATTCTCTTGCTAAGCTTGTGGGTGTTGAGAAGTTAGCTTGGTGTAGATAGGAAATGGGCATTGCTACCCTGGGTTAGTGAACAAAAGTTTAGTTTCTCATGTCTCTGCAAAGAAGGAAAAAAATGGGAGAATGTTGGGATGTTATATTCTTTGCAGTGGAAACTCATGTAATCGACTGGCTAGTCAAGGATGATAGACTGTGTGATTGACCGATTGAATAGTTAAGTCAAGTTAATGTTCGACAAGTTAGTCGATCAGAGTTCAAAGGTGGTCAATTGGATGGGTGATTGGTACCCAACTGATATTAAGCTGGTGGTCAAAACCAAAGATTGAATCTCAGGAATTACGAGATCTCAGCCCATCAACTTCATGGATTTGTAATTGTTTTGGGCACTATGAATTAGGGGTTACATATAGAAGGTTCCTATAAATATGGCATCATGTAAGACTATCAAAGAGAGGAAAAATGATGAAATGTCTACTAGTCATGAAGAGGAAGCCAAATGGTTGTAGAGTTGTTTTTGTAATTAAGCAAGGGAATAAGATGATGTATTGGTCTTAGGTGTGGATCAAGGTTAATCATATAACTCTTTATTCGATGAATGAATAAGATAACATAAGAGAGGGAGGTTCTCAAGCACTGCTGGTTTTCCTGGTTAAGGGTTTCAAGGGTAAATCTCTCTATATTGTATGTGATTGTGATTGTTTTACTTTATGTTTTAATTCTATTTTTTCTCTCTTGATAGGTTTAGTTTCCCTACAAGTTGTGCTAAAGGAAAATTGTACTCTTTTTGGTTTTCTAGTCAAATTAACCAATTTTCTTTATTTATGGCATGAAGAAAGGTTAAGATTTTTATTAAGGTGGAAAAAGGTGCAGTGAACCACTTTGTCAAAGTCTGAAGCATATTTGGAAAAGGTTAAAAGGAGTTCTTTATATATTATTGTATATTTCTAAAGTACTATCCAAGAGCTTCAGCGGTTCATCTAGTGTGTTGCCATTAACACAACCCAAGTTTAATTTTAAACTTGAGCACCCTTCTAGATTTCATTATGATTCTTTTATCACCATGCCTAAGCTACCTAGATTAGCTTAGAAATACTTGTTCTTGATCTTGAAATAATTAGTAAATTTATCTTTTTGAATGATTTCTTATGTTCCATTTTTTAGCTCTCTATGCATTTGCTTTAGTTCACATTCTTCCTAGATGATAAGTTTCAAAGTTCGCTACACGAAAAATTATTGAAAATTAGGTTGTTTTTTATCAAAATGTTGATTTTCATCTCTTTTAAGTTTAACTTTATAGGGATGGCATGAGCGAGGGGGGGTCTACTTCATCCTAGAAGAATCTCAATAATGTCATTTGCTTGGGTTTGCATTATGTCTCAAACAACTTGGCTGAGGCATATGCCCTTATACGTGTTATATCCCTAGCCAAAGAACCTAACATCAAATCCCTCCTTGTTTATGGGGACTTTATGGATGTAATTTGAGCACTATTTAGACTCTCTACTCCTAAAAAGATAATGCTTAAAGGCATCGTATCCATGATCAAACAAAAGCTAAATTCTTTGATAAAATATCTTATCTTCACATAAAGAGGGACCTAAACGAGGAGGTTGATTATTGGACAAAAGAAGTGATTGAATCAAGCTTGGGCACTTTGTTTAAAAATGAGGTCTTCAACTATACAACTTTCCCTTAAATCTGGCTTGTGAGGGACTCAACTCTCATTAAATTTGGAATGATGTGGTTCATCATAGTATGTTGGCCAAACATTGGGAATGGTATCAAAGGGACGCGTTCCCTGTATTCTCTCATGCAAATTTACATCCACTCCAAGGCAATTGAATGCCCTCCCAATGTCTGGTGCCTTAGCTATGGGATAATGCAGGGCTCGAGGATTAAATTTTTTGGTGTTTTTTTCATCCTTCCTCCACTCCTCTAATTGGTGAGCCATCTTGGTTTGAAGTATTTCTTCTTCTTTTATATGGATATCACATCCACCTGCTACCATGGTTCTTAGTTGTGGATTTCGTAAAGGCTACTCGAGGTTGATTATCATGGAGGTTGATTAAGTTCTGAGTTTTTTTTTCAAAAATTCTAGGCCGATTATTCATGGAAAGGTATGTTCTGGTTGCTCCCTCTTTCCTCAGTCTAGAAATTGGTTATGCTAATCTAGTTTTTAAGTCTCGATCTCTTGTTGTTGGCTCCGTGATTTTTGTCAATAAATACTTTATAAACAACTTTGCAGTCTTTAAGCATGGCCCTTTTTATTCAAAAGAATCTTGGGCCTGCATCCTTTTCTTAGTTTTTTCAAATGGTTATACTCTACTACTCACCCCTATGGAATCTCTCAGTTTATTTGGACTTAGTGTTGTTAAGGGAAATGAAATTCAAGCTTGGTCTATTTTCGAGTTAGAAAAGTTTAAATTTAATTCTCTCTACACAAAGGGACTTTTTGGCTACTGTCTTCTCTTGGAATGCTAATGCTCTGTTTCTCACCTCTGAAGAAACCCACAATGATTTTGGGACCAGTGGTTTTGAGGGGTTTGAATTTGAAGTCTTCTTTAAGCTGGTCCTTTCCGTTCAGAAGCATCATGGGCCCACTTCCTTTGCTCATTATTTTGGAATGGTTATACTCTACTCCTCACTCGTGATGAATGTCTTGGTTTATTTGGAATTAGTGTTATTAAGGAGAATAAAATTCTAGCTTGGTCTAATTTCAAGTTAACAAAGTTTAAATTTGATTCTCTCTGCACAAAGGAACTCTGTGGCTGCAATTTTCTCTTCAATCTATGGAACGGTAATGCTTTGTCTTTCACCTTTGAAGGAACTCGCAACGATTTTGGGGCCAATGGTTTTGAGGGGGTTTGAATTTCAAGCCTGGGTTTTTCCTGCATTAGCAAAGCTTGATTTTGAGTCGTCTAGTCTTTCCAAGGCCTCTCTTATTTGGAAACAATTCTAGATTGTGAAAGTAACATCTGTGCTCACTTCAAAATTATTTTGTAGTGGTGATATAATTTGGGGTTATCTCATTTGGATCTCCAGGTTACTTCTTCAGGAATCAAATATTCCATCAAGGAATTTCAAACATAATTTACCAGGCCTCTCTCACTCTCAGTTGACCTCTTTATTGAGCCAAAAAGCACTTGGTTAATTCTTTGGATATCTAAAACAAAACTCTCGATTATGGACCGAGTAGACATTCAGGAACTTCGCAAGGTAATTTGTCGTCATGAAGAATTGATCTAGGATGGAAGAAATGATTTGTTAGCTCTCTATTCCAAAGTTGCAGAGTTTGAGCAATTTCAATTTGCTCAATTAAGTAACCTCGTGAGTTCTTTGGTAAATCAAAAGCATCAGATAGACACAGTGGAAATGGAATGTCAGAGGCTTCGAGATTTTGCAATTGTGCATCATATGAATTCATTGACTATGGCTTCCAACAATAGAGACATGGAGAATTATCTACAGGTATCACTTAAAGAAGAAGATTTAGTCCATCAACTGACTGATCCAATGGAGATTGAAGAACAATGTGCTCCAGATTCAACTGAGAAGCAAGAGGAAGTTGGAAGCGCCTTTATTTGTCAACGTTGAATGTACTTTCATATTTTTTTGTGTTTTAGGATCTTATGTTAGACAAGCCACTTGCAGGGAAACTGGGAATCTATATTTTGTTATCGACCTGAAGATTTTTTCTCCACTCGCAGAGGAGTGCCATTTTGTCAAAAATCATGAAATTGTTCTCTGTAACCCTACTACATGGTTCGGCTGTGGCCTTTTTTAATTAATACAAATTATATTCCGATATTTATTTAAAGTTTAACTTTATCTTGAACAAATAAAACAATAAAGACCATTGCAGTGCTTCCTCAAAAATTTCATCCTTTTAAGTGTTGCGGTGCTTTCCCTGATTTTATTGCTGTGAAAAGTTCAAACTTCTACAACATCAAAGTTCCAATTTTCTCCTGTAAGCTTTCTTCATGTGGGCCTTCATCTGCACTTTTGTCGGAGAAAAGTTTAAAAATTCACTGCAGGAAAGCTTTATAACTTGTTGCATAAAACAGCTTTATAACTATCAATCATGTGGGCCTTTCTCATAAAATTTAGCGACAACAACTTTTACTTTGCGCAGATCAAAAGTTTTGAAACTTGCGACATTTCTTATTGAATTTTATTGGAAAAACATTTACAAGTTTCACTGCGAGAAAGTTTGACACATCACTGCAAACATTTAAGTGTAAAAATTACAAATGTTTTAAACAAAGAACTGTAGTAGCTTTCCCAGAAGTCGTTCGACACAATTCTAAACTTTTCGCTGCAAACAACTTTCACAAAATCTCTGTAATTTTTTTGTGGAGACTGAAGATTTTCATAGTTAGTAATATAGTCATATTGCCGTTGAACTGTTTGGATTAAAAAAAAATTGAGACTAAAGATTTTCACAGTTAGTCATAGTCATATTGCAGTTGGGCTTTTTGGATTAAACTGTGTCTAATGTTTTGAAACATCTAACGTTTCGAGTGGATACTCTACCCATCATCAAGGACAAATGAAGTTAAAGAATGGTGATGTGAACATCACCATTCTTTAACTTCATTTGCACATTACCATTCTTTAGCTTCATTTGTCCCTGATGATGGGTGGAGTGTCCACTCTAAACATTGGATGTTTCAAAACATTATCCACATCACCATTCTTTAGCTTCATTTGGGTGAAGTGTCCACTCGAAGTCCACTCGAAACGTTAAACGTTTCAAAATATTAAACAAAATTTAATCCAGACATCGTCATTCTTTAACTTCATTTGTTCCTGATGATAAATGAAGTATTCATTAAAAACATTAGACACAATTTAATCCAAAAAACTCAACTACAAAATCTTTGTAATAACATAACATGAAACATTAAAACTACATATCTCAACACTTCACTTAGAATACAAAATCTTTGTAATAACATAACATGAAACATTAAA